>QGOB01002730.1:0-31032 GCA_003313055.1 Termitomyces sp. MG145 | reverse complement strand
CTGCAATGTAGTGGATCATTCAAACAAGTAGGATTATTCAAACATGTAAGATACATTCAAAAAAAAAAACGAGAAAAGGGTCCCTCGCCCAACATAAGGATAAATTGGATTATCAATTGGATTGAAGATCTCTTGTTATTCGGATATGGTGTAACGGCTAACATTGTCGCCTCTCATATTAGTTGTTTCGCGGCAGCTCGGGGTTCGATTCCCCGTATCCGAATGTTTGAGGATAGGTGGCTTTACTTCTTTTTTCTGTGAGAAAGAAAGACTTCTTTCCTCATGTCTTGTTGACAGTTGAATTATCATTCTTGAAAATAAATGATGAACTACACTTACATTTCATCCTGACTTATTGACTGAGATCACTGTGAAAAGACTCGAGGAATTATTGAAGTGATCCTTTACTAATGCAGACAGCTTTTGTCAAAATAGACCACAGAACTCAATAGTACCGATATATTGAAATAATCGAGCCTCAATGGGTTTGCTGGGCCAAGAATACTCAGGAGCGTCAGGAAGCTAGAAGATCTTGAGAAGATCTACTTGATGTTTGATTATTTCCCACATTCTTGGCTGTTAAAGCACAAAAGATCCCATGGGATGATCTTTCAGTTAAGAGAGAGGATTGGAAAGAAGTCATAAGCTGTATGACTCATAGACTTGAATGGTGGGAAGCAATGAAAGTAGTAGCCGGTGATGGATATGGCGGTATATATATCATAATCAAGTGTGTGGCGGGATTTGTGTTGCCACAATCTGTTCACGAGGGGGCGGTCGATCCTATCCAATCCTCAGATTTCCGACACTAGATATGTTCTTGACATCCGTTTGTTCATGTCTCAGTCGTGGATCGGATCAACCTGTTGATGGCACTGCGTTTGCCACGGTTTCCCGGTGCGACATCATAGCTTTTGAAAATGTTGACTTAAAAGGACCTAGTCTTCTATCTCACCAGTCTGTAACTTTTCCTCACACAGTGATGTCCAACGTGGCAGGAGTTATGAATGCACCAATCCTCGTAGGCATGTCACTTTCAATGTATGGGTCCAAGCTTTCTGATTCTCATCTTTCAGGTTGTATGACCTGCTCTGGGTACAGAGCTCTTCTTTTGAAACTCATGCCTTGCCTCACTATATAACAGACTTTTTGGCCTTACGTGCTCACAAATGACATTTTACTTTCGCGCACATCCAGATGACCCCATGTTTCTGAAAATCATAGTGAGCCATGCTTACCGGTGAATCATATATAGACTTATAGATGAGCGTTCGGCGTTTGCAGGTTGTACTACTCTTGTGAGCTAAGTTTCCAACATATCTATGGTTGCACAATGTGATCTGATGCGATTTGTATTGTTTGTATTACTTAGTATCCTCGAAGCTGCACAGGTGGCGCTTCTAGCGACCGCATCGTACTATTTATATATTGTATTCAAGACACATATGGTGTTATCAGCAATAGCCATGGTTCAGATGTGAGTGTTATGCTAACGACTGCATTTCATGAGATAGACCCTAATCATTATTGCAGAATAAGTGGAGTACTTATACTAGTTCATTCAATTGGAAGTGTTGAAGATTCATGCGTGGAGCGTGCTGCAGGTTTTTATAACAGTAACGGTATTTTCTTCCAAAAATCCAAGCTCCAAGTGCTTTGTTCATGAACAATCAAACTAGATCATCGTGGCTATCGTGGTTCAATTGTGCATTTGAAATCTCCGGTCATGCTATCTGAGTCAATCTCACAAGCTTCCCAGTTTCTATGCATGGAGAATATATTGGCGTGAGCAAACTCATTTTTCCCGAGGTCTGACGTCTTACATTGTTCTTCTTTCTAGTCAGCAGGAGACATCCCTGTCAAAAACCCATCGTTATGTTCATTGTATGCACCATTTTTTTCCCATTGGACTCTCTCAAAAAGCCCTACATCATTTTTTCTCAGCTTGTGACATCCATTGCCGAGTTTTGTAGGCTGGCATCTGTTTGACTGTCCTTGTTCATGGACACTAACCTTTTTGTAGGTACTATATTGAGTAAGACAATATTTTATTTACCTGAACCTATCTGTCTTCTATAAATTGACACATGCTGGTTCATCCATCCTTTAGTAGTCAATGTTATCCAGTTTGTGTTTTATCACCAACATTGTCGAGTGCCTCTAAATATCCTCAACAGGTACAGCTCCTCCGAAACGGTCGTTCGTAAAGGACCACTAATAAGGGTATGGCCAAGTTGAATATCTAATAAGACGATGTGACTGACTGATGGTAGAAAACACTCTCGGCCAGCCTGGTACTGTCAATCACCTGCGACATGGCCATAAGCATATCACTTGTCTACTTCCTGAACAGGATGCGTACTGGCTTTTTGAGGTAAACCCTATTGTTTCCCAACGCACCTACAATCATAACAATCTCTCTTTCACTATTAGATCTGAAAATGTAATCAACCGTCTGGTTACATTCAGGAAAGTTCTGTTGGCCCAGTGTTTTTGTAATGTTGTTGAAATTTCAGCTAATAGTATCAGCACTGGGCTTCTGACAAGCGCAACTGCAGCATGTACACTACTTGCGGTAAATGCCAGTACCGATTCAGTCTGTTAATCAATGCGTAATGAATTTCTCATCTAGTACTATCTAACACCTTCGACAAGCACACTTTACGTTTGTACGTCCTTGAATAAAATGACCATCTTACCTTTGCATTGACGTGCGGTATCTTCGCAGTCTTTTTTGTGGTAAACGGAAAATGTTTGTGTTGACCACTTGTCGGACATTTTGATCCTTTGTACTGATTTAATTTGTTGAATATCCCTAGTCTATGCCAATTCTATGCTGGTAAAACCCGTTATTTAAGCTCACTTGATACTCAAGTTTACGATAATGTGTAGGGCATGTATGCAAAACTCTGTTTTCATGGTCCTTGTGCAAGTCATAGCTCATCTCAGCATGATATAGATTGAATTCTCGTGCCAATGTTCGCAAACTACTTCAAGGAATACCAGAGTGCATCCCACCAGACGAGCACGGCGGAATCCGCTCTAACCTCACTACTTCCTCACCACCAGAAGAGCACGGTTCCGGTAATTCAGCTCATGCTCGCTTCATATCATGCTAACACATTCCTAATTTCTTTTTTCAGGATCCACATGAATATCTCCTAGTATGGAAAACAGCTCGAACGAAAGATCAATGGTTATGTGTTGAGAGGATCAAGTCTGCAGTCAGATGAATATTTATTCGTAAAGGGAAATATGAATGCGTATGTACATTGCCTCGAGAAGAAAGACTGTCATAAGATAGGAATTCTATGATGGTAAACGCACAATACTATGGAGCGACTGGAAAACTCACATTGGGTTCGCTTTTGATCACCACGCTATACGTAATAAGTAGGTTCATACCCACTTTTTGATTTGATCCAACAACAACACAATGAGCGGTCATTTAGAAATCAGGATCGGGAGAGATTCATTGGCGGAAAATACCTCGATATCGGCATCTTTCGTCGTGTCAATCTCCACCACAGTGGTAAGGAGAAATATTATTGTAGAGAAGCCTCACCTCGCTCTACCAACCTATCGGTATCACAACATTAAATTTGATGTAATATTTAGCCAAACGAAATTCCAAACTACTAGTGGTTTCATAATTCAGTGAGATTGGCGCGGAAGGGAAAAATATGTACAATGAAGGCCTTTCAAGAACCACTCCAGAGAACGGCATCTGCACTAAGTGGCCCAATTCTATAAAAGCGACACCTTCCCTAGCAAAAAGGTTGCGTTGTTCGCTGCAGTGAAATCCAGTTCTGTGTCTGGTTCCCCATTTACCCTGAATCCGCCAACGAAAATGTTTGAGGTAATGACACTGTGACAAGGAGAATATGGTGCGAAAGGAATTTGTCTCAGCACAATATCAATGTCAGAACGATCCAACAACAACACAATGAGCGATCTTTTAGGAATCAGGATCAGGGGGCGGGGGCGCCAATCCGATTTCGGGATTTTCCAGGTGGCGTTTTCCTGGATTGTCGCAAACTGAAGGAACGAGATGTGATCATCAATCACAGACCCTAGAAGGAAACACATATGGTCGCGTACTAAGTATGTTATGGACACCCCTCCTCTCGAATGCACTGCCGAGCAAGTCCATCAATGACCCCCAGCTTCTGGCGAGACTTCAACTTCAAGCATCCCATTTGGAACCCCTCTATCTTGAACATATGGAAAGAAAACGGTCTTCTGACTTATGAAAAAAATCCATCTGTGCCCCAGGATATCAATCCGATAACCTTGAAAAATCTGGAAACGACCACAGTCAGAGGTGACTCGTCCGACCGCACTATTTTGGACCACATCATTTTTCCAACGAATGCTTGTTCAATAAGCCTCTGGGTCCGAGATTTAACGGACATTCTATCCGTTTCTCGTGCACAGACATTGATAAAGCAACATCGATACTGGCATTGAAGGTTCAATCTCGACTCTGAGTCTGGGGTGTACAATTTTGTTGCTGGAAATCCAAGGATGCAACACACATACCATCGCTCCATGACCCAAGAGTGGGCTTGTAATATATTTATGGCGGTCGTTTCGCTTGGACCAACTCGGATCACTCAAAGTCATCACCTTCTTTAAACAAGACTTGTGGACGTTTACGGCAATCTTCCTCACCTACGGGTTCTACGGTTTTCTGATACTAGCTTTTCCGAAGCCCTTTGTCATGGGCTGGTTAATGATTCAAAGGCTAACGCTCATCCTGTTCGCATGGGGTTTTCCTGCTCTGCGGAATCTCACGATGTTTAAAGGGATTTTCAATTGCACTGACCCCAACGCGCCACTCGTTAATATCATGCATTTAAAATTAACCTGCTTCAAGCTTCGAAAATATGCTGGGCTGCCCCTCGACTCACTCAGATTGGAGGATTGTGATGGACTCCAAAAGATTCAACCCAAGCGCCTCCGAGATATCGCCAAACGAGTTGGGTTGGTCAATGTTGGTTGTGTTGAAGAGGATAATGAGGAGGAACTCAGATATAAGCACTAGTGTCCTTTATAATTATTTATCAGATGGAGCAAAATGGCCAATGTTTACCAGATGACATGAAATGGCAAGAAAGAATCTGATTATAAGTACTGATGAAATTTGGTAGGTTGCATCGACCCAAGCCTAGCATGAGGTGTAACATGACAATCGATATGTATACTACTTGTTCTTGAGCCGTCTCTATAAGGTTGAGCGCATTGAGAATACTCGAGAAACCTGTCAGAGAGGAGCTTTACTTACAAAGTGACTAGTGAAGCTTTGAAGCCTTGACCGGGACCTTGCGCTTCCACTCTCTGAATGCTCGGTGTGATCTCCTACTCAACGCATTATCAATACGACGAGAATTGTAGCAATACCAAAGGTAGCGGTGACGAGCGTAGGACCCGATGTATAAGAAGTGTCGATTTTTATGAACGAGAAGAAAGAGGATGGGTGTGAGGACCCCCAAGTTCCCCGAGCCTTCACAGCAGTAGTACCATCAATGGACGTTATACTAGCCGAAGTCTCGAGGTTCTATATTTTTCATATTTGCAGAAACTGGGAGCTTCCCAGAAATTCCCCAGTGGGATTCTGAATCTCAGTCGCTCGTACAATTTCGACATGGCCCACGACAGTCTGAAACAGTTTCTCTTCAATCCCACCCGCAAACACACAAACATATATGTCCCCCTTTGAATTTCCTTTATTGATCCCGCGTTATTTTGAGAAGGATGAGGGGTAGAGGGTGTATCGGTGATACCGATTTAAGACATACCCGTCATGCACTCTGTATAACTCCCGACCCAATGCCTAGTTCCCACCCGTCCCCGTGGTCAGACCGCTCCCTCTTTTAGTGACATCTCCACTCGGCTGTGACGGCAACGTGCGCTGTTGTTCGTCTAGCACAATGCGCTTATACAACACGTCTAGCCAACGCGTGAGTATGTGTCCATCACGAAAAGGGTACGAAATTTGGGATATAGACGTACATCCTGTAGCGACCATAATCGGAAGTGAGATTAAGAGGGTGCGTACACGACGCACTTCAACCCGGAGGGGCGGTTTGACCATGAGGCTGGAGAAACACTGACAGAGCGTGACGCGTTCGCGATCAATTTTGCTTTGGTCGCCGCCAGACGGGAATGAGTTTGGTTCGCCTCACAGCTTTTTGCGATCTGGTTTCGAAATATTCGAGTGGCTTCCCGTCGTTTGAGTGCACGCTTTAGACTTGCGCGTTCATCTGTCGGACAAGTTGTGCTCCATAACAACATTTCACCCAGTTCCTGTATTCTCGAGGTAGTCACAACCAACTCACTCTTCGTCTGAAGATCTGATCAACAATATTGTCGTTCAATCTTTCATGACATGACATTCTCGAGTGAGCAAACATTACAAAATCGATACGTTAAGAAGTTCAGGCCAATCAATTATATGTATGGATTATGATATTTGACGGATATGTCATGTCATAAATACATCTCAACGCGTCACAAATCCAACATTCGCTTTCGTCACTTGGCAAGTACAACACCTGTGTATACCTCCCATCTCGCCAGGATAAAACTGTTGAATCACAGCATCGGCGTCTACACTCAAATCGCACAATCAATCTCCACGACACTTTCATACAGGAAAATGATACTTACGTGCTTGAATCCACGGCTCCGCAACCGGCTTCCCACTAACAAACACAACAATCGTCGGCTTTCCTTCACAGCTTGCACGAGCGCCAGCTGGGCACCCACTAATCCAAGATCCGAGAGATCAACATGCTCTCCCGTCGTCGCGTTCGTGCCGGGTGCCCAAAGGTTCGTCTGGTCGAGGGACCATGTTCCGACCTGCGTTGATCAGGCGTGAGAACGGAAATGACTATCAAGAGAAGAACGACGTACCATGACAATCGCGACGTCAGAATTCTTGGCTGCGTCGACTGCAGCGGGTATTCCGGACTCATCGTTTGACTAGAGCTTACAGCATTCCGCGAAGTTGATCTGTGTCGAACCTGGATACATTCGCGAGGTATTGTTTGAAACCGGTAAGAGGGTATCTTGACATGCGTTTCATCGCGAAAACATCGCGAAAAAAAATGCATTGTGGTCGAATGCTTCGCCCAAGTATCCTTTATGGCGAAGAGATGGGTGACATCTTTTGGTCAAGCCTGTTCCCCACTGCTCCCCTAGTGCAGTAATTCCGGCAGAAAGAACTTCTAGGTCGGTGGCTTCGAGCTGCAGCGCGACAAATATTTGCTCGTATCGATGCTGATGGGAGAAATAGTGTACGAACCTCTGCAGCACATGCGACAGCACCAAAGAAAATCGTAAAATGTATCACAGGAAGAAAATTAAGCCTTGTTTAATGATATAAGCCAAGGAAGGAAAAACTCGCTGTTGTAATTTTACCAGGAGCAGTGATTTGTCGACCTATTTGTCCTGAAAGATGTGTATCTGCCATTGATAAGGATATAATTCAATGCACCATGACTACTTCTAAACTTCCGTCTTTTTCATGCATCGCGATTTCTTGCCACCGCTCAGAGCTGTTTCAATTCGGATTGAAGTGTGTCAGAGTCGTGTACCGATCGATTCCACACGGGAAGCGCCATTGCCGTCGAACACATGTTGATACGTGTGCCAGGAACGACGTAGAAAGAGAATAGCGCACACCACAGAGATGGCAATCAGGCTGAGCAGGAGTCAACGCGGCCGTTACGCAAAGGCACGTGATTCAGTCGCGGTGTATGCAACGCGTGCTGTGGAGTGATGTCACATCTCATCTCGCGTCACATCGAGGATAGATAATTTGCGAGAAATGCTTGTAGCAATTTCATTACCGAAGTATTGAAAAACAGTTTTGACCTATAAACATCGATTTCACAGTCAACTTTAACTCTGAACAACAAATAATGCATATATGTATGGTGACGGCCGCCCACAATCAAAATCTCGGACACCTTCCTAGGTAAAGATAATATTAACCAATGCTCAGGATGTTTTCATACCACCGTACCTTGCAATACCTTATTCAAGTATAGAAAGCGACAAGATCCATTGTGGTTCGATCTCTACAATCCCTGCTTCTTTGAAAGGCCGCACTGTCCTTTAACTTCTTCCTTAAAAGACTTGTCATCAGGCATCGGCATTGACTTGCATTTCTCGCCAACTGCAGAGATTGCGATTGTCAGCCAGACATTCAGAGAAGAAGTGGAAGCCATATATCGCACAGTTCCCTCGGCCCCATATCTCAAGCTTGTGTTTGGCGAAATCGAGGTTACCATCGTCTCCTAAGAATGAAATGACCAGTTCTCTTTCTTCTTTTTCTTCGTCTCTATCCTCCATATATGTCTTTTGCGCAGAAAATCAAAAGGGCCCGAAGGATGCAGAATTCAGCCAACCATTGATCACAACTGCATTGACATCGTCGCGGTCTTCGCGGTCTTCGCGGTCATAGCCCAGAGCACTGTATAGACGTTCTGTCTGTTCAGCGTTGAGGACAAGACCCTATGAAAAAGTTGCTTCGGTGCATTGTCCCATGATGAGTGCGGACGGTGTGGCTATCAACTGGTTGGAGACAGGTTTGAAACCATTGTTCTCAATCGACTGGAGTCTAAAAGAGGTACATCATATCTTTTCTTTTCTCTTTTTTTTTTGGAGTAGCGTTCTCGACAGGGCGGACATTGACAAAGTCCGCCTCCTCCCTGCCTGCATTTGGCGTCCTAGGGCTTTGACCGGGACATTTTATACACTCCACGAAGAAATGCTGTTACGCACGTAGTGAGGGACTTGATCGGTTTTGGTTTCACCCAACCCCATTTCTCTGATCCATACCCACTAAAACCCTGTCTTTTGGCATTTTGAGGCCCTCTCTTAGGCTTTCACTGAAGGAAGACAATTGCCACCCTTCTTCCACACTCAAAGCCAGAGCTTTCTTCCCAAATCTTGGGTGCAACATCTTACCATCAAGTTTTGCCCTGCTTACCATCACTGCTCTCCATCTCCCCTCGATTTCTTCACTTGACTTGGGTCTATCTTTGTCCATTGTCACTCTCTCGCACCTACGAGTCCAGATCAGGTAGGCTGATTCTACCATTAGGATTTTGTAGAAACAAAAAAGGGTTTTCCCTTCTTTACCTTCCTCAGATAGTCTCATCCCTAGGATCTGTCCTATGCTAGGAGGTCTCCATTCTACATTACTGTATTTATTCCGCTCCTCTGTTGCTAAAATCCACACATTCTCTATCCATTACATTTGCATCTTGTTAATATATGCTCTAGGGAGTCTATCTCACCATTGTGGACACATCTTAATTTTCTTCTACCATATTTGATTTTGTCCCAGTAAGCCCCCACTTTAAAAGCATCATGTGTCGCTTTCCATAGGAATACTCTAACATGTCTTGAAAAATCTTTACTTCTAAAGCTTTTCCAAATGACATCCTCCCAAATTATGATTCCACATGGTCCTTTTTCCACATCCGATAATTGCCCTCATTATAATTTTGGTTCTTGGTCTTTAGGGAAGTTCCATCCACCACATATCATCCTACAAGTCAAAGCTTGGGTCATCTTGCTTGGCCTGGCACACATGAGGTTCCATTGAGATAGGTGAGAGTATCACCATCTTCTCTTCATCCATGGCCTCCTTTGCCCTGTCTACTGCTTCCATTTCCTCCTGTGAGACAGGTTCTAGTGATATATCCACTAGCCTGATGGAGTCACCATGCATTCTCAATCTGCCCACTAGAGTTCTCAACAGGCATGAGTCTTGCATTCCTTGATAGTCTGTGTCTTCCTGGTACTTCAGACCCTCTGTAATAGATTGAATAGCCTCTTGCCCCTTATCTGTAATCTTAGTGGAGTAGAGAGTCCTGCTTTGACTGAGGCTAAGATCATTACTGTTATTCCTGTGCTCTCCTCTGAACCTCTGTAGCTTGCCAGCCAGAATTTCCCAGTTCCATTTCTTCTGGCCACTTGTAAGCACCACATCTGCACCTGGCAAGGTGTCTTTGCTCCTACTATCTCTTTTGTCTATTGCTCCCCTTACAATAATTTCCCTTTCCCTCACAGTCCTGCTCATTACTGGTGGGTTGTATACCCCTTCTGACCAGTGAATACACAAAATAATATTTGCAAGGTTTACCTTTACTATGGGGGCTATACATGGTCTTTTTGCCATGTCCATTGTTTCCTCATTTGTGCTGTGATTTGATGTCAACTAGTGCCCTGCTTCCTTCCTGGATTCTTATGTATGTGGTCTTAACTTGTAGGCATTTCCCATCCCACATGAACTTTTGCATTCTCTTTATCACTAACTTCTCCACTCTCTATAGCATGTCCTGCACTTGTGTTAGATATTGATTGTGTCATCCCAGCCTATCACCATCTGTGTCACTAATCTCTGTCCTTCTATTTTAGGGTTGCCTTTTCCCCATGCCTTCAGGCACTTATCAATTTTTTTCAATAGCATTGGTCCATGGGGCTTCATTATCAGTGTTGTTGCTAAACCATCTCCCAGGATCTTGATGGATTCTCCTTCTTTTGCAATGCAAATTTTGTTATCTATTGGCCCACAGTCCATATTTAGTTTCCTTGTCTTGTAGAATGATTCTCTGTACTCTCTAAATCCAATCAGGATTATTTCTGACCTTGCTACAAAATGACAAGGACAAAAGGAGGGAACTATGTGGTGGCAGAGTTGGATGGTTCAATATGGCATGAGCATGTAGCTGACTTTAGAGTGGTGCCATACAAGGCTAGGAAAAGGATTGAGCTGCTAGAAGGAATAGAAGAATGGATAGACATAAGTCCATTCAAGGTTGCAGGAACTTAGCAATCAGGACTCAGAGGAGGACATCTATATACAGGAGAAAAAAGTAGTGGAGGAAGTGGCAGCAGCACAAGATTTCCTTGAGCTTGCTCCTGATGCCATACACCATTTGTCCAGCACTTTTTGAAGGAACTCTAGGTTGAGTACAAACATTAACCACACAGACATTAATAGGAAAAATTAGCAACTCACCCTTTCCTTCTCACTGCCTGACTCTTCTGCTCTTTGCTTTGTTGAGGGCTATTGATCAAGCAATAACTATGCATGTTAAGACAATGTAAAAAGCCACTTACCATTGATGTACCTGTCCATTTAGTGCTAATGCCCTCAGTTGGAATCTTGGGTGTTCTTAGCAGAACAGGTGACTTCTCTCCTGCCCTGCTAGAGCTGTTAGCCTGAGGAAGGACAGGCAAAACCTGGCCTGCATCTCTGTGATACACTGGCTCCACACTGTGCAACAAAGGATTCTGAAAAAAAGATTTGTTGTTAGTTGACAAATCCTCAAACATCTTCTGGAAGACATTTAACAGTGCCACTTAAGCTTGGCAATAGTAACATACCATCATGTAAGCATCCATAGGTGCTTTCAAATCCTCATATACTATCCATCATATTCTTCCAAATGTTCACTGTTAGTGATCAGGCATTAAGAATAGAAAAAAGTGAACACCAACAAAATTCTTGTCAAACAGTCAAATCCACTCTTCTCCTTGTTACCTTGTGTATAGCAGCTGGCACTCAGCTGCTACTGCCTCCCTCTCCAGCCATACCACTCTGCCAACATGCCCTGACTTAAAGAAGTGCACATACATCATCAGGATAGATGCAATAGTGACTTAGGGGTTAATGCTCATTGAAGTACATGCTAATGCCAGCACCTTGGGAGTTTTCTCTAAAAACTCCTGTGCAGTGGCCAATTGGGTGAACTAGGTAGCAGCATCAAAAGACATGGTGTGTGAAGCAGAAGAAGAAAGATTGAAAAGAGAGGGAATGAAGGAGTCAAGCAAAATGTTAAGAAATACTTATGGGTTTCAAAATGGCACACAGACCAGCTATGCATGGACCACACCTAATAGTCATGAGACTTGGCAGATTTTTCTTAGTCAAAATTTCAGTTGAGGGGAGATGACAAGACTAATCTGGTGCTGACAGCAAGTTAATGATAACTTCAAGATATCTAATGATGCCAACAGATCCAACTTTATCTAATTGGACAAATCAGGTGGATGCTGCTTACATGGTCATGATCAAATCTCTCTTAACAACAACTGACAAACACCCTCTGTACTCCTGCTCCAAACATTGATGACTAATGCTAGTTTCCCCTAACATTTTCATGCCTTCCTTTGCTGCCTGCATGCTTACCTGTCTTCCCCATTATTGACCATTTTAGCCTGACATGCTACAGGGCACTTGCTCACAGCCCCACTAAGTATAAGCTACTAACAACCCTTCTCTAGTCTGCCTAGTTGGTTGTTTCCTGCATGGCAGCTAGGACCAAGAGTAGTGCATCACCATGCAAGCAGAGCTTGACCAGCTCAAAAAGCTTGGCACAGACAAATTAGTTGACTTACCTCTGGGATGTGATGCCATCAAATCCAAATAAGTATGGAAAGCTAAGCTTTGTTAAGGCCAAATTGCATCTCATTGCTTGCAGGCTTCACTTAGCAACCTGAAATTGGCTACTCTGAGACCTATGCACTTGTTGTATGCCTTGACACCCTTCACCTCCTTATTGCACTTGCTGCTGCTTATGGACTCAAATTTCATACTGTCAGCATTGTTAGTGCATACCTTATTGCCTACTTTTGTGAAGACATATATATGATGCAGCCTTCCAGCTTTGAAGATGGCACTTCATATGTTATGAAGACTATTCATGGTCTCAAGCAAGCTGACAACAAGTGGAACACAGTTCTTGATGCACTCTTTAAAGAGCTGCGCTTCACATATCTTCTATCCAATCAATGCATCTATATTTGCAGCAGCAGTAATATGTTCACTATTGTAGCAGTATATGTGGATGATATGTCCATCTTTGCACTGACTGATGCAACCATTAACACAGTCAAGCATGAAATCAAATCCAAATTCAAGATTATTGATTTAGACAAAGCTCAATATATTTTCAACTGACAGTCATCCACCATGATAATGGCACTATTAAGTTATTTCAATGCTCCTACCTTGAGAAGATTCTTGCATGCATGGGACTTGAACACTTGCACCCCATCCACACTCCCTTAGATCTCACAAACTTTGTAAGCTTATGAACAATGACCCATGACACAACAATATCTGGTACTAGTATCTTGCCACTATTGGAATGCTCCTTTGTGCATCCATTTCCACTCAACCCAATACTTCATTTGCCATCTAACATCTCAGCTAGTTCTCATTGTATCCTGGACCTGAACACTGAACCATGATCAAACATATTTTTTGTTACCATAAAGGGACCCTGTATCTTGGTATCATCTATAGCCCCACCAACTTAGATGCCAACAACATTCTCCAAATTTTCTCTAATGCTGACTGGGAAAACAGCTCCAACAACTAACATTCTATTTCTGGTTATGTTATTATTGTCTCAGGAGGTCCTGTCACTTAAAACTCTAAGAAACAGCCCACCATTGCACTCTCCAGCATGGAAGCCAAATACATAGCCCTCTTCCACACTATGCACAAAATCATTTGGTTATGCATGCTTACTACCAAACTTGGTCTCAACCAGGATATGCCAACAGATCTAATTACAAACAATCAGTCTGCCATCTCTGTTGCTAGCACCACCATCATCCATCATTACTTTGTACACAAACACATCACTTCTCATGAAGTCATAATCCTCTACTGCACCTCAAAGAACGATTGCACCAACATATTCACAAAGGCACTACTAGGACCTGCTTTTGAAGCTATGATACAATTCCTTGGAATGACATTGGCTTGAAGGGGAGAGTTGGAAATTGGACTTCCAATCCAAGTCACTCACAGTGGTCACCAGCCATTCTAGATGCCTCTACTCTATCCTTTTATGACTACATTACCAGTTTATATGATACTTACTTATGCTATACTGTATGTCTTGTCCCTGTCAGATCTCAAGTAATATAACTTTTTTGGTTCTACTCTCATATTCTACTTTACAGACAAGTATATAAGTAGTTACAGTGTATTCAATACTTGGCCTATTATAATTTATTTCACTCCCTTACTTTCAACTCTAACCTAATAGTATCACTACAGGACTTTGTTATGCTGGCAAACTTGATATAAATTGTTGATTTGTCCATTTGTGATAACAATATCCTTCACCAATGCTTCATGCCCAGCTAGACATTTGTTGATAATAATGTTAGTTTTGTTCTGTCACAAACAGAGGACACAGGAATTTATGAGTAGCAACAGATTTAATCTATCTCCTCAATGGTCTAAGATTGTTGGCTAATCTTTAAACATGACTGTCAACAAGGAAAACATTTCTACTATCAAATTATTAGATCTTCGATAAAGGTGCTGTAAGAATTCCAGATGACATCTTCATTTTCTTAGATTGCTATGTTGTTGAGGAGGTACTGAACAGAATGATCTTGCTTCTTTACAAAGAAGTCAGATGGGAATAGATGAACTACCCACAGGAAAACTATCTGTAAGGAACTCCCTAGGGAGACCTGGACTCATTAGACACTGATTACAATTACTAGTCTTATGTTCCAGAGATGCCAATTTAAGAAAGACATTAAACCCTACCCTATCATAGTGCTGGTCAGCAAGCTACCAATTAGAGCTGAAGCATGCCTTGAAACACTTGGGAAGCTTGTGGTTCCAGTGAGATTCAAACAATGGTTGTGATTTAGTCATATGGAAACTCATGTGTGAGTACATGTATATGGAAATTCTGTGAAACAGTATCAATGCACCTATCTACTCAAACATACATATTCAGCAACTTCACATGGTACACAGAAGTTGCTTTCTCTTTTTATGTCTATTTGGAGGATGTTAGTCCATTAAGGTTTAGAACACCATAGCAAATGCAACCATAGCTACAAGTCAGCATAAGTAGATCACAATATAGTAACACATAGGTGAAGTCAAGGGGTTGTTGGATCAGGTAAATCTGGACATGGTTGCTATGATGTACCCCTCCTCCCTCAAAGTAAGGAAATTGATATGACATATCTTGACATGCTGGCAACCTTGGCAAAACAATGGCAAGGCAATGACATTTTGAGGTAATTTCAAGGCAGATCACTCAACAAATGCTATTATAGCACTCTCATTTGCAAATGCTTCAAAGCATTGTAATATATGTCATTATCAGGTTTCTGGAGCTGATCATCAGAATCACATGGGTGGTCATATTCTTAAGAAATGTCCAGGGGATTGAAGGAGAAATGTATTAGACAATGTAAACCTGATGAACCTTCTATAAGGTCTTTACTGAGTATTCCTGTAGATTCTGTGGCCAATCCAGCATCAATGGTGCTTGTCACTTACACATTAGTAGTGGAAAGGCAGTGTTGAGTTGTACTCATGCTTATGAATTCAGGATCAGTCCAGGATCAAAGGTATCCAAACAGAAGCCCTGTACAAAAATCCTTATTGCATGCAAACTCTGCTTAGAATTGCACTGGAAATATAACATATAGCATCATCCTTCAGGAGAAACACCCTATCTTGGAAATCAGCTTATGCTCCTGCTGAGGTTGAGAGATTTCCAGCAAGATCTGTATCACTCACAAGGAGGAGATAAGGCTTGGGATGCTTGATGAACTTGATGGACATTCTATATTCAAAGCAAATGAACCTGATGTGCATCATTCACAAAATCTTCCTCAAGTGATTCTCATGGTGACTCCCCTCATCAACCTTAATATTTGGAAAGGCAGTCCACACATCCTTAGCTTACAAATATATCCTTGCCTGCTCCTCAGGGGTCTACATCTCCAACAAGATTTTGAGTTGGATTTTGAATTTAAGTAAGTACCGACATTGTACTGACATCAGCCAATCTCAACCAGAAAATTCCGTTACCTAATGCAGAACAAGATCCAATGTCCACATTTGCCTGATCTGACACCCCTTGGGTGAAGTTTCGAGAGAATAGAGTTTGATAAAGATCAGTGGCTGTGCCGGCTTTTATCACAAGTACCGAAGGTCAATGACCCAGCAGGTGAGCAGAAAAGATCCGTTCTCTTCGATGTCTTATTTCTTACAGGAGTTCGTGCATAGGCCGAGCTTTCATAAGGACTGTAAAGAGATGTGTCGTGTGGTAACAGGACTTACGATGATTTTGATATTGCTTTTATGTTACTTCCCCACAAGTATTCAACTCGCCCGCAAAAAAAAGTTCGTCATAGTCGTCTTCCACATGCAACATGTCGGACGTCTAGCAGAGAACGACAATATTAAGGTTCCTGGCTCTGTCAATTAAGCCTTGAGTACCAGTCAGAAGATACATCCACAGAGCAGACAAGAGTTCGTGCGGTAGTTTGAAGTGATGTCTTATCAGAGCTCGAATGTTGAGGGACATAGTGATAGGGGAATGATATACAAGTCAGTGGCGAGTCACCAAAGATCCAGCATCATAGCAGATATGACCATGCCCGGGCCATAGTCAACGTCGGTGACTTGCCAGCAACACATCGACGGTAGTGAAGTTCTGAAGAAATTGGTAAGGGTCGCATCAGTGGCACATGTTGGCTTTGTCATGATTAATTTTTGGAAAAATTTCAACCTAAATTTCAGTTCAAGCTCACTACTTGACCGTTGTAACCCCACTGCGTATTCTGCAGAGGTGGAAGATGCGGCCTAATGAAGGTAAGTTTTGTTTACACTCACCAACAACTCCAAAGACTTCGACATGACACTTTGATAGGGAACTCCTTTTTAGATATTACTGCTGAGGGCCCATTTGCGACTGCTGTGGCCAGAGACGCAGCCGATACGTATATCAGAGAAAGGATCAGGGACTATGAGAGGATTTTGTGTTACTACAAAGGACGCCTCAATGCACTCACTGTTACACACCGAATTCCTCCTGAAATCTTGGCCAAGGTTTTCCGTGAAGTACAGTACAGTACTTCTACCGATGAGCGTAGAAGACGTTTTGATTGGATTGGAGTCGTGTCCCATGTGTGCTCACACTGGCGTGGAGTGGCGTTGGACACTCCCGATTTGTGGTCGAACATCCTCATAATTCATCCACTATGGGCGATGGAAATGAGTCGACGTTCCAAGGCGGCGCCCTTAACGATCAATTATAACGAAGCATACCTGATTTCTCGACACGCAGAACAATTACGGCTTGCGTACGCGGCTTTGAAGGACATATTCCACTCTCACCATGCAAGAATCAAAGACCTTATCTTTCGTTTGGATTCTGGCAATGATGCGATCAGAGGACAGGATTTCGCTGGATTTCTTGCGTTGTTAGATCAGCCTATGCCCACTATCTATCGACTCAGAGTGAAATTCGCGCCGAAGTCCGAGAAGAGCTTGCTTCCAAAAGGACTTCTTTCAACGTCTTCACGACTACACCATCTCGAATTGAAAGGATGTGCCATGATATGGAATCCCGACTTCATGAGTATAAGGAATCTTCGTACTCTCAAAATTATTGGTCAATCGAAGAATATAAATCCAACTGTGGCCCAACTGTTGGCTGTACTTTCCCAAACAACTTGTCTTCAGACACTCCACACAGATATTAAAAACTCGTCTGATCTCGATGATACAGCATTGGTGCAGGACAAAGCTCCACTTGACCTGCAACACCTAGAATGTATAACGATGGCAAGTGATCCTTTCACTTGTGCTTTTTTCATGGATCACATCATCTTTTCGCGTAACGCCACAAAAATTACTCTTTCCCTCGAACCCTTACAAGAGTCCTCAGCTTTCTTCCTGGAACCTCTGGCTCAGAGGATTGACAATGGTGTTGCGGGGCCGATTTGGAAACTCCGATTACGGCTCTACAATATTTTGTGCTGGAAGTCGGTGGACATAAACAACATCGCATATGATACAACGTTGCCCACAATTGACGTTGGAAATTTCACTGATCGGACCAGAGATCCATTTTTCCGGTCGCTTCGCTTGGAGCAGCTTAAAATACTAGAAGTCGAGATCCCTCTGAATACGGATGCGTGGTCGCTTTTTGGCGATCTCCCGAACCTGTCCGCTCTTCGAGTGCATTCAAATGAACGTTCTTTGCTCGCTATCCTTCTACGTGAAAATGTTGATGTGCCGGAATCTGACACTTCACCTCATCAACCGGCCTTTGTAGCTCTTCGATCACTCGCAATTCTTCGTTGGTCGTTGGACGATACAGTCAACGAGGAAAATATTCCTGTCATCAAATTGTTAGAACGTTGCTCGATGCATCGCAAGAATTCCGGACGACGTCTTCATTTTCTTCGGGTGGAACGTTGTCTAGGCGTTACTGAGAATAATCTCGCTCCTTTACGAAAGTTGATTAAGGAAGTTGTTTGGGATGGGATTTCCATGGACTACTCGGACTACTCGGGCGAGACAGATGATGACTAATTTCATCATGGGTTTCAGGATAAGAGAGACGTTAGATCCTAGTTTACTGTAGTTTGCTGGTGACAGCAAGCTAGCCCAATTAGAGCCAAAACACGCCTTCAAGAGGCTTGTGGCTCACGAGAAAGCGTGTATAACGGCCTTGATTTAAACTCATCCTTATCACATGTAGATGGAAAATCTGAGCGTCCAAGTTACGCCTGTTAGGGTCGCTGTCCACTGGCAGTGAGGTGCAAATATGTGTGGCAAACAATCTCAATAGTACAGGAACTACAAACTACGGAATACACTTGAAGTTTTCTGTCTAGATGAATATTGTTAGGCTGTTGCCTGTGTGTTGCAACGCGGTATGGCAATAAGTCTGAGAACAGAATGTATTGTAACAGTTTGTACATATGTGCAATGCAGTAATGTACCTGAGAATGGAATGGACTAAGATAATAAGATAGGGGACTACTCTACTGATTGGGATGTGATAGCTAAGGTAGTCATGTGTAAGGGCAACCTCAGAGAGCTGTGGAACTTACACAACTGGCAGAGGGATATCCAAATATGTATTAGCAGTGGGCTACAGAGTACAGGTCTAGCTACTCACCTCCAAAGAACAATAAGTCTGAGGAGTCCCTATGCCAGGATATAGATGCTTCTGGGGCCCCAGAAGCGTGGGAACCAACTGTATAGTACACATAAGCCACTGAAAAATGTGTGGGAAAGGTAAAAGACTAAAAGGGGCAAAAACTCGGACATTGCCAATAACAATCAGGTGACTCTGGAATGTCAGGTGGTCATGATTAGTAAGTAGGAGTCAGATGATCAGAAATGCAGACACAATATGTACAGATAATGTATGAGAGAAAAGAGATAGAAGGACAGGGAAAAGGAAAAGAAGGTGAGTGTATGGGGTAAGAGATGAATGGATGGACTAAGGAAGGGTTGTCCCCTTACATCATGTGTATATCATGACAAATATTGGGGCTGTGCAACATCCCTTGCTGTCCTATGACTTTGGTATGACATGTTGACAAGTTTTGTCAAAATAGAGTGTTTTCCTGGATTGTCACAAACTGAAGGAACAAGATGTATTGTTGTTGATTCAGAGTGATAACCAATCACAGACCCTAGAAGGAAAGAAGGAATCATCTGGAGAAGTCCACACATGAAGGGGAGAGCCTGTAACTTAAACCCATGTGGTGGCATACTATGTATGCTTGATGCAGCAAAGACATTATGCAGGTAGAATTACAAACAATATATATATATTGGTGATTAGAATACAACTGGAGTTAACAAATCAAAAGATGATTAGTTTTATACAGCTATTGAGTTTATAAATAAGCATACACACCTGGAGTTAACAAATCAAAAGATGATTTTGAACCCTGGGGGATATGAGATACTTTATACTCCTATATTGATAAGTGAGACATATATGAGTAATATATGTTTTATGATGACAAAAAAAGTTTCAGTTATGATAAGTAAATGTATGTATGTAATGATAACCTTATGACAGTAAAATGAAATAAGACTGACTTTATGACAATGATATGAGGTCAAGAGTTGTTTTCTTTGACAGTCCTACTTGACACTGACCAAAGATTCACAACACCAAGTTTGTTCAACATTTTTCAAATAGGTTGTGTGGTAAGGCCTTTGTAAGGATATCTGCTATCATGTTTTTAGTGGATATATATTCCAGTTTGATGTTTTCTGAGTTTATTTGATCCCATATGAAATGATAATGTATATTGATATGTTTGGCACAAGAATGTGACACTGGGTTGTTGGAAAGCACAATACTGCCAGCACTGTCTGAATGAATAATTGTTGCCAAGACTCAAGAAACTCAAGTTCTTCAAATTCTATTAACAATGTTCACAGCCAAATTGCTTTATACATAGCATTTTATATACTCAGCTTCAACAATGGATGTGGCAACAACAGATTGTTTCTTAGACAACCATGTGACAGTAGTTCTGTTGATATTGAAACTCCATCTGCTAGTTGATCTCCTATCTCAAACATCTCCTGCCCAGTTTATGTCACTTCAACTCATGAGTTTAATTTCATTGTCAATATTCCAACCTAGTTTGAGAGAGTATTCTTTGGTTCCTTTTAAGTAATGAAGTATGTGTTTGCATGCATGTAATGAGGATGTTCATTACTGAAATCTTTCATATATATTAATTAATTATTTTACATATTACATAATTAATTACATGTATATAATTTAAGGTTACACTTACATAACCTTAAGCTTTATTATTGCACACCATAGGCAGACCCAATAGACAGGTTCTGACTTACAGCTCATGCATGTAAGGCTCTGTAGCTGCAAAGCATTGATATGACCCAGCTAGCACTGACTGCATGATAACAATGATGTGACCCAGTCAGCACTGGCTGTCCAAAAATGATAAATTAAACAAAGCATGTGACATGGGCATGTGACCACTATCAACTGACCCCTAATGACACCGACTATGATCAACAATTGTCTTAATGACTAAGCTGACCTTGGACAATCCAGCCCCCCCTACAGCCCCTATTCAGCAGCCGACGATCAATCATAACTGTCCCACCAATGGCCTACCAATTGTGAATTTATTTTCCTTCTATTTTTTTTTCATCTACAATTTTCCTAGTCAATCTACTTACAATTTTCTCATATTACTTACAATTTTTCCATTCAATTAGCAGCCTCTGTCATGCATATCACAATGCAACCGCTACACTCACTATCTCTTACTGGTTTCCCCTTTTGCTACCTTACATACCTATAAATACTGCCCTCTCAGTAGCTAATCATCATCAAATCATACCAGAGTCTAGTCCCCATTCCAAACCACACTTCAGATCTCTTTTTGCTCTCACTTTGCTACCAGCTGATTTGAGTTTACCCAGTTCAGTCTCCTCTCACTCATCTCTAAGCTTAACAGTTTTGTTAAACTTAACACTTGTCACCTTTGCTAAGTGCCATATGGGCACCCTCATTTTGCCTTTGCTAAGTGCCATACAGGTGCCCTCATTGAATCATACCAGAGTCTAGTCCCCATTCCAGACTGTTGAATACAATGACTCAGCCAGTGTGTTCATGACTGTATATTAGTGTATGTATCTGTTGAATACAATGACTAGTATATGCATTAGTTACTTCGTACTCATGAGTGTCACTAAACAACATACCTCAGCTGGTGTGTTCACAACTGAGGTATGTCCCAACTTCCACCTCTGCATATCTCCCCTTGTGACGTCACCTCTCTCTAGTTCCTTCCTCATGTGCTCCATAATCCTCCCTTCAATACTCCCCTGGGCTCGTGGTGCTTGTCAGTTCTCTACCAGCCAGAGTTTTGTGCACAGCCTATGGTGCTGTGCTTGAGGGAGTGATTTTGTGAACAAATCTGCAAGGTTTTTGCTGCTAGGTGTGTAATTTATCTTGATCCTTCCCTCCTCCACCTTGTTCCAAATGAAGTGGTGTTGCATGTCAATGTGTTTCACCCTGTTGTGATTTTGTTTATTCTCGGCGATAGCTATTGAGCCTGTATTGTCTCCAATGAGTGTGGCTGGGTTCAGCACCTCCATCCCAATCTCTCTCATTGTGGCGTGCATCCACTGTATCTGCTCACTGGCTCTTCCCAACGCAATGTACTTGGCCTCGGTCATTGATGTCAAGATGGTTTCCTGGTGTTTGGAGCTCCAGCACATTGGTCCACCCGCTTGAAAGTACACAACCACCTGATATGGATTTCTGGGTATTGATGTCTGAGGCAAAATCAGCATTGTAGTAGCCTAGTGATGCATAGTTGGTATACTCAGGTCCACCATATCACAGTTTATAATGCAATGTTGCTTTAATGTATCACATGATGTGGAGCAGTGCATGCCAGTGTGCCTTTCCAGGATTCGTCATAAATCTACTGAGTGATGTGATTGTGTGGGCAATATCTGGTCTGGTCCCAACCTGAGCATACATCAATGACCCAAGCATCTCCCTGTAGGGCTTGTCACACATATATTCCCACTCTTCTGCCATGGTCAGCGCTTGTGCTTGCGATAGAGTGATACCATGGGGCAATGGGGTGTGTTTTGGTTTGCAATCTGCCATTCTATACTTTTCTAACGTCTGCTTCAAGTACTCCTCTTGGTCTAGTGTGATCTGCTTCTGGGGTTGGTCTCTGCTAATTCTGATCCCCAGCACAAACTTCAACTCCACCAGGTCCTTGATTTCAAACTGTTGCCCCAGTTCCTTTTGTGCCCTTATCTCTTCCTCCTCAGACAATGACATTCTAGATGTATCATTGGTATACATGCTTGTGATGGTCTTTTCCCCATTTCTGATCCTCACCCTCACAGATTGGTCCACCTCCAATCTCTTGTATCCTAGTCTTTTCATATTGTTGTTCAGGATGTGCCACCAATTTCCTGCCGCATCCATCGTTCCATATAAAGCTTTGTCCACTAGTGATACCAGGCTCCTTTCTTCATTGTCCCTTCCATTTCCTCCACCGCCACCCTCTGTACTCCCCCAGACCCATTTGCCAGCCATAATGTCCACTTCATATACATCACTTGGCTTGACTTCGTACCCCTCAGGCTGTTCCATCAGTGTGGAGACTTGTGCTGGTGCATTTAGATAGGTGCTGGTGTAGTCAATCTGCTGGAGTTCATAGTCCAGTACCGTCCCAACCACTAGGTTCATTTGCAATGACTCATACCTCACCACTGACACGTACGTAGTGAAATAATCAACTCTGGGGATTTGCAAGAAGCCTTTTGCCACAAGTTGAGCATTCTGCCCAATGACCTTCCCATTAGCATCATACTTCAGGGCAAATTGTCAGGTCCCGCTGATGTCGGGGGCTCAGCTACACTG
This sequence comes from Termitomyces sp. MG145, assembly GCA_003313055.1. Lineage (NCBI taxonomy): Eukaryota > Fungi > Basidiomycota > Agaricomycetes > Agaricales > Lyophyllaceae > Termitomyces > Termitomyces sp. MG145. Next base: position 7,759 of record QGOB01002730.1, on the reverse strand, counting down.
GTGAGTCCTTACTAGGCAAGCTCAGGAGGCTAGGTACAAGTCTGGGGCTTAGCAGAGGCTCTGGTGAGGCTACAGGGGTCCGGAACAAAGTCCAGAAGTTCTGGGGTCATGAAGTAGTGACATGTGCAATGACAGGAGTGCTCTGGAGTTGAGGAGCACAAGTTTGGGAAGTTGAGTTAAAGGATGAGATAAAGTAGAGGAGGGAAGATGAGATTGATTGGAAACAGACATAAGTCTGGGAATTGATAGAGACAAGTACGGAACAGATGAGAAATAGATTGATTAGGGAACTGGGAAATGATAGGAGATATGGAACTAGAGATAAAGATGTAGAGGAAGAGATATGGAACAAGAGATAGAGAGGTAGAGGAAGAGATATGGAATGGAAATATGGGTCACAGAACAGAAGCATGAGTCATGGAAATGAAGTATGAGGCACAGAGACAAGATACAAGAGACAAGACAAGAGGAAGAGAAGAAAGAGACCAACAAAACTAAATGGAAACTAAGAAAACCTAGGCAATATCAAGATTACTGACTTGTATGCTATCCTACAGTTCATATATTATCCTCCAGCTAAGTCCCAGGATGAGGTCTTAGCCCTGGGGTTGTGGCATCCATTAGGGCATGTTGGCACAGGCCGCGGTTGCATTGTGCAGGGTGGGTCGGTGGTTGCAGTGCATGGTAGTGGCACTGTTAACGCCACTGGTAGCAAATGTGAGGCCTAGTGACGTGTCAACAGTTTGCAGGAGGAATGTTATGTGGCAGACAGGAGAAATGTTACATAATGGCCGGGGTGCTGGGGTTCAGAGATGTCCAAACACATGGAAGCCCCAGGATGACATGGCAGCCGAGATGCCGGAGTTCAGTGATGCCCAGGGGTTTATCCAAAGATGGCCCAGGGTGTTGCCAGTGCAGAATTGTGATGTCATTGGTGGTTCCAGAGGTGTGTGGGAGGTGGGGGAGGTGTGTTCTGCGGTCGGAGCAGCATATGTGTAAGGGGACATCCCTTCTTGAGCCAATTCCCTCTTGTCTCCTTTCTCCTGTTTCCTTTCCTTTTTCCTCTTCCTTTTCTCTTCTTCTCTCCTTTAGATATTCTCTGTACATATTGTGTCCGCATTTCTGATCACCTGACATTGTTCTCAAGGTCATCTGATCCCTTCCTGGTCATCTGACCCTTTTCTGACCACCTGACTTGCCAGAGTCACCTGATGGACATTACCAATCCATTCTCTGGCAATGTCCGAGTTTTTCATCTTTTATTCCCACACACCTTTTTCAGTGGCTTATGTGTACTATACAGTTGATTCCCACACTTCTGGGGCCCCAGAAGCATCCACATCCTGGCATAGGGACTCCTCAGACTTATTCTCTTTGGATATCCCTCTGCCAGATGAGTAGGTAGCTCTGTACACTGTAGCCACTTGCTAATACATCTTTGGATATCCCTCTGCCAGTTGTGTGAGTTCCACAGCTCTCTGAGGTCGCCCTTACATCTGCAGGCTCTCCCACTCCCCCTTCTTCTGACAATAACTGCATCCTATCCTAGGGGCTGTACAAGGCCTGCCAGGCTGCTTACAACTGACTCCGGGATGAGCATGACCTGTCGGTCATGCTCCATCAATGTAAGTGCTGTACCCTTCCGGCATCTGAGGCTAACTTGGGTCTAGAGGTATCGATGCAAACTCTGGGGGCTGGTCCATCCAGACAGGTCCCCCCCTGTCCAGAGGAAATGGCATTGCAGCCGGCCTCCCAGGTCTCTTCAGGCATCCCCCTTGGCCAGCATGTATCGCAGGAGGCCACAATGCTGGATCAGGTAGTGGGGGCATTGGCCTGAGTTCAAGGCTCTCCAATGCTGGCATGGTGCCAGGTGTGTAGCCTGGTAAGTAGTTCCCCTAGTCTGAGAATCCCTAGTCTGAGCCCAGAGTTGTCTTTAGTGCACCTTCTGCGCTCGCTGAGGGGATCCATGCATGTTCATGCCCCTGGAGGCAGGGTCGCGGCAGGACTCATCCATGTGCGAGGCCTGTTGCACCCATCATGAAAGGTGTTTGGTGTCGCAGCTCTGGAAGGCAACTTGCATAATGGAGGAGCAAGGGTGGGATGCAGGGTGGGTCCTGGCACAGATGGCGGCAGTCTCCAAGTCCGGGGCGAGGTCTGGGCATGCACGGGGGGCCCGTCAGGAGTCAGGGGGCAGTGGTGTAGGGTCTGGGGCTGTGGTGAAGGTGGGGCTGCTGCGAGGAGCACAGAGGGTGTCGGGGGCTGGTTTGGGCAAGCAGCAGGCATCCTCCCTGGCAGGTGGGCCTTCCAAGCATTTGCAAAGGTCTCCCTCCCCTGAGGCAGGCCCCCCCGGGAAGCATATGTATTTCCCTCATACTGGAAGGCTCATGAGCCTTGCATCCCTGGCGACGGTCCCTGGGGTTTTGGTAGCAGAGAAGGCAGTGCATTGGCGGGCAGAGGCTCTGATGGGGGAGGTTGCGTAGAGGGATGTGGAGTTGCTGGAGGTCCGGAGGGAATGGGACCCTGTGAGACAGGAGCTGGGGGCCGGGGTGAGAGTGGGGTTGCAGGAGGTCCAGGTAGAGTTGCAGGGGTTGTGGGGAGAGCGGGATGCAGTGAGAAGGGAGTTGGAGGCAGCCATGGGGGTTGTTAATACCCAGGCAGTAAAGGTATGGGATCTCCGAGCGCACATCTGGCAGCTTAAGGACACCGTGGTAGCTTCCTGGGCATGTCCAGGGCTCCTATCATCCTGGGCCAATGCATTGGAGAGGTGGGTTGCAGAGGCGGATACTCTCCAAGTTGAGAGGGAGATGGCGGTCCAAAGACGGGATTGGGCTTTGTGGGAGGCAGCTGTGGGGCGGGGTGAGGCAATGTGTAAGTGCTCTGGTCCTAACTCCCTTGCTAATTGACCTGGGTCCTCAGGCTGGGCGTAGGAGCACTGTCTCCTGCTGGACATGTCTTTGGCAGTGTTTGCATCCCTCCAGGAGGGCCTGTCCCAGCTCCAACACTTGCCACTGCCAGAGGTCTGCTGGAGGTCCGGAGGGAGTGGGAAGCTGTGAGACAGGAGCTGGAGGCCAGGGTGGAGGTGGGGTTGCAGAAGGTCCAGGTGGAGTTGCAGGGGTTGTGGAGAGAGCGGGATGCAGTGAGAAGGGAGTTGGAGGCAGCCATGGGGGTTGTCAATACCCAGGCAGTAAAGGTATGGGATCTCCAAGTGCACATCCAGCAGCTCAAGGACACCATGGTAGCTTCCTAGGCATGTCCAGCGCTCCTATCATCCTGGGCTAATGTGTTGGAGAGGCAGGTCGCGGAGGCAGATACTCTCCAAGTTGAGAGGGGAGGTGGCAGTCCAGAGATGGGATTGGGCTTTGTGGGAGGCAGCCGTGGGGCAAGGCAAGGCAATGCATAAGTGCTTTGGTCCTAACTCCCTTGCTAACTGACCTAGGCCCTCAGGCTGGGTGTGGAAGCACTGTCTCCTGCTAGACATGTCTTTGGCAGTATTTGCATCCCTCCAGGAGGGCCTGTCCCAGCTCCAACACTTGCCACTGCCAGAGGTCAAACACGGCATGATACAACTTGGGCAGGTGCTGGCAGGGCATTGTTGATGGAATATAGTGGCTCCAGGGACCTGGCTGGACATGGCAGTGGAGGCTGGCAAGCCTTTACTGTGTCAGGAGGACCATGTGGCAATTGTGGTGGCTCATCTGGAGGTGGCGATGCTGGTTGAGGAGGCGGTGGCACTGGGGGAGAGACATGGTGTGGGGGGAGGTCGAGTGAGTTGGGGTGGGGTCTGATTTCTTGTCCACTCTGTCTCTGTGTCCTATTCCACTCTGTCTCTGTGTCCTATACTATACTCTTAGATTTTGTAGATAATGTTCTTTTGCTGTTTTTCCTCTAGTTGTTCCGAAATGCACTTCTTGGGATGTTATAATTAGCAAGAGTTGGAGAAAAGGGCAAAGGGGCTCAGGAGTACTGGTGGGAGCTGAATCCCTAATGAATCCAGAGGTGGGGGTTAGGCCCACTATTGGCAGACATGGAACACTGGGTGGAGTCCCTTGAGGGCCGGAGGTAGGTCAAGCTTGTAGGCATGAGTCAAAACCTTCCAGAGGATCCTGAAGGGTCCAAAATGCTTGTAATTGAACTTTGGGGAGGGTCAGCGGGTTTTGATGTTGCATTGGTCAAGCCATACAAGAGTTCTGAGAGGCCAATCGGGGGTGGGCTCGCGACAGGAATTGGCATGCTTGGTGTAGGCTTTGTTGGCAGTGTTGATTTCTTCCCAGAGGAGCTCGTGAAGGAACCAGAGGTCTTGCGTGACATTGTGGGCAACGTGCAAGGGGATATTGTCAAGGGTGAGGGTGAGGCGGGGGTGGTAGCCCTTGTTAGCATAGAAAGGGGAAATGCCGATGGTGGAGTGGGGTGTATTGTTGTAAGTGAACTTGGGCAGGGGCAGGTTGTGCTGCCAGTCATCCTGTTGATAGTTGATGTAGAGGTGGAAGTATTGCTCCAAGGTCTGATTCATGTGCTCGGTCTGTTCATCAGTCTCCGGATGATAGGTGGTAGATAGATTAGTTTTCATTTCCAAGGCCTTGCACAGGGACTGCCAGAATTGGGAGACAAAGAGGGGGCCGCGGTCAGAGATGATGTCATTGGGGAGTCCATGCTTGGAGAACACATGCTCGAGGAAGATCTGGGCAAACTCTGAGGCATCATCAGTGGTGTGGCAAGCGATGAAGATGGCTTGTTTTGTGAGGTGGCAAACCATCACAAGGATGGCATTGAAGCTGTCAGAGTTGGGGAGTTTGACAATGTGGTCCAGGGAGATTGATGACCAGGGGCGGCGGCCAACAGGGAGGGGTTTGAGGAGGCCATAGGGGCAATGATGGGGGACCTTGGCCTGGAGGCAGGATTCACAGGCCTGGACATACCGGGTGACATCTCGCTTGAGTCTAGGCCAAAAGTAAGTGAGGGAGATGAGCTGGACAGTCTTACAGATTTCTGGATGTCCCCGCAGCTTATGGTTGTGATGTTGTCGGAGGATGTTGAGGCATATCTTTTTGTGGTCCAGGGCATGGATTTGACCGTCCTAGAGGAGGAGGGAGTTGTCAGGGGATAGGGTGAAGGCTGACTGGGTCAGTGGGGCACCTTCCAGAGTGTTCCAGGGGCTGTGCTGGGTGAAGAAGGGGTCCAGGGGTGCATTGCAGATTTTGTGTAGGATTCCTTCTTTGTTCATAATCAGCATGGCATGAAGGTGTTTGGGGGGGATTATGACTTGGTGGTTAAAGGAGTTTTGCTCTGCCTCAAATGACTTCTTTGGGTAGATGTCTGGTCATTGGGTGAGGGCGTTGGGTTCTGAGGCAGCCAGGACAGTAGTGAATGGTGAAGTCATACTCTGAGGGAGTCTCTGACCAGCAGGCTTGGCGGCAGCTGAGCTGTTTTGTGGTCATGAAGTACTGGAGGTTGTTGTGATCAGAGTAGACTTGGATGTGGTGGGGTGCTCCTTCAAGGTAGGCCTGCCATTGCTTGAAGGCTTCAACTATGGCAAGCAGTTCCTTGTCGTAGATGTCATAGTTGAGCTCCGCTGGAATCATTGAGCATTGATGCACTGACTTGCCACCTAGCTGCCGTGCAGGGAACAACCAACAAGACCAGCTAGATAGGGATAGCTAGCAAGTAATAGCATTATGTGTATGTGAGAGGAGTCAAGCAAAGTCCCAGAAACCTGGTGAGGAGTTGTGAGGTTGGAGTCGGTAAGGAAGTCAGAGAGGGTGGTAAGAGATAACAGTTCAGACGTTAGTGTCGCTACCAAATCGCAGCGGGTTGAGAGATCTGTAAAGACCCAGAAGGTCATTAAGGAATTCACGAGGAGTTAACAGAAATATACAAGTTGCTAGCCGTAGGTGCTAGCGTTGATGAAGGCTTGACTAGGGCACCTGTATGGTGCTTTAATGAAGGCAAAATGATGGTGCCTGTATGGCACGTAGCGAAGGTGACGAGTGCTAAGTTTAATGAGGCTGTTAAACTGAGCGGGCGAATGGAGTGAGACTGGACTGGGTAAACCTGAATCAGCCGTTAACAAAGCGGGAGCGAGAATGAGATCTGAAGCATAGTCTGAAATGGGGACTAGACTCTGGTATGATTTGATGATGTTTAGCTACTGACAGGGCAGTATTTATGAATAGGTAAGATGATAAAAGGGAAAACCAGTAAGAGATAGTAAGTGTAGCGGTTGCATGTGATAGCACATGTTGGGAGCCGCTATTGAATAGGAAAATTGTAAGTAATATGATAAAATTTGTAAGTAGATTGAGAAAGAAAAATAGTAAGAGAAAATTGTTTTATGACCGATTGTCAGCTGCCGGTTGGGGGCCATAGAGAGGGGGTTGGATTGTTGAAGGTTGGCTTAGTCGTTAAGGGAACGGTTGGTAACAGTCGGTGTCGTTAGCGGTTGGTCGGTAGCGGTCACGTGCTGAGTTCATGTGCTTGGTTTGACTTGTCGCTGTCAGGCAGCCAGTGCTGACTGGGTTGTATCATCTCCCCTTGACTGAAAAATTGACTGTCCCCAGTCAAAGGAAAATCCTTGAAGTCCCGTGATTGTTAATTGTGGTCCATGCGGGGGGGTCTTGGTCCATGCGCCATACTGAAAAACCATAAATAAATTCCAGCGACTCTTTGGACTTCGTCATTAGCCTTTCCAACATGTCAACTCCAGCATTCTTCACCTACTCTACCATCTTTGCACGATTTGTGGCTGCTCAAGACTTCCTTGAAAAGGCACCCAAGGTACTCGTGATGGGGCGCACTCTGCTCCCGACCAATCCGCAGTTGGTGGTGACATCCATTTTGTCAACCTACCTTCATTGGTTTGAGTCGGCAGGCAGGAGCAGTGTTTTGTGGCCAGAGCAGAAGGCGGTGGGCAAAGAGTGTCGGGCACTCTGCGTGAAGTACCAGGGGGAGGCCTGGGCGAGGCCTTTTGACAAACATTTTGTAAGTTCACTTCCCTAACAGCTTGTTTGGTATGCTAATGGTGGCGTTAAGGGTGAAAAACTAGCAGGAGAGATGGAAGAGGAGGTCACAGAGCCGATGGTGGTAAGTATTGACGGTGTTGCTATGGACTTAGCGACGTCATTAAGGTATTTTCAGTTGTTTGATGAACTCTCTTTTGACAAGCAATTCTTCTTTCAGCACCCTCCTAAGGATCCAATGGCATCTGCTGGTACAAGGGTGAAAGAGGACCATGGGGAGGGCTTAAGTCGGCAGGGCACCCATTAGAACAGTATAAATAGAGTAGAAATAGGTTAGAATCGACAGGCAATTAGTGGATAAAGGCTCAGTGGTTCCCAGGGAGTGAATTACTTAGGCTGGATTTCATTGAGAAACCTCTACCTTAGTTTTCAGACTTATAGTCAGGAAACTACTTACATAAATTTAAATACAAAAACTCGTCGCACTAGAATGGTTTAGTGTGATTTACTACCAAGCCTCAGAACTACAGTATCTTGCTTTAGCCAAGTACTACACCACTTTGGACATATTATAGACCTTGCCAAACAGTGGGGAGGTACCCTCTTCAAGGTTGATTATATGGTCGTACAATTGATGGGGGGAAAGTTCCTTGGTGCTCCCTTTGGAGAAAATGTCAGCAAACTCGTGGTACTCAGGAGGAACTACTTTGCATAAGATTTGTTCCTCCATTTTGGGTTCAGCGGGGGTGTCCTCAGCACAGAGGTGCTCTTCAGGGAGGGCCGGGGATATGTGGAGTTGGAAAGCT
>QGOB01000312.1:0-20951 GCA_003313055.1 Termitomyces sp. MG145 | reverse complement strand
TAGCTGAGCCCCCGTCGTCAGCGGGACCTGACACCTGCATGGGATACCTGACATGATGAAAGAGTCTCTCATTTGCAATGATGGGCTATCGCCCAAGGTGAATACCGTTGAAGAGTTTGTAGTGCATGCGTTGCGCTACAAACAAGCCCACAAAATAACAAGACACTTTGAGCTACATAGCTCAAAGATTCAGTCGACAAAAAAGGCCGAGCCTCGGAAGGTAGGCACCTTCTGGGCCCATCAAAAAGAGATGGTGGGCAATATGAACCCGAGGCTCATAGTGAGAACAGCACCTTGGCAGGAGCAATGCTTCCGGAGCGACCAACCGGTGGACCATAGGGATGCACCGGCACAGGACGCTCAAAGGGGTCCACACTGAGAGGGTGCTTGGCCACATCAGGCTGCTGGTGAGGCCAAGTTGCCGACTGGTCCACAGAAGTTTGAAGCAGCTTGCCCTGTTGTGGCAAATAAGTGCTTCAACTGTGGCCAACCTGGGCATTTTGCGAATGCATGTCCAGTGAGTGGTGGACGGCTGGTGGCTAGGCCGCGCGCATATGTATGGGCAGCTCACACTGTTATCCCTGATGCTGAAGGGATAGACTCAGGAAATGAACCTGACATAGAAGATGATGAGGTGGGGAACCTCAGTCCCAAAGCACCAGAGGATGAGAACGCCTCTGTAGTGGAAGAGTTGTCGGATGACGAGTACATTGAGATTGATGTGTATGACAATGGCTATTATGCCCGGGAGTCAGACTCAGAATTCATGGGAGCACTGACGGACTACCTGGCCAGTGCATTAGACCAACCAGTTGGAGCAGCTAACATGAAGGTGTATAAGGTACACCTTTGCAAGGCTTCGGAGAAGCTGGTGAGACCAGTATTGAAGTGCAAGGACAAGGAGTGCCTGGCGTCGTACGTGGAGGTGAATGGCCACAAGGCATGGACATTGTGGGATTCAGGTAGTATGACTACTGGGGTGACACCTCAGTTTTGTCAAGTGCACAATATTGCTGTCAGTGAGTTGAAGGAGCCACTACTCCTTCAATTAGGCACTGTGGGCAGTTGAGCTGCAGTACAGTTTGGGATGCAGGTGAGTATTGCCTGTGCAAAATCAAGAACGAAAGAGTACCTTGACGTAGCAAATTTTGATCGTTACGATATGATTATAGGCACGCCGTATATGAGGAAGCACGGTGTTCTGCTTGATTTGGAGAAGAATGAGATAGTGGTGGATGGCACCACCATACCTGCTGTGCAAGTGACCATAGAGAATGGCAATGGACATATCCATTGACACCATGCCACAGAAAAGAAGGTGCTAGTCAGGCGACACTGACTAGATGGTGGCAGCAAATTGCCTACAGTGGAGGATGGTGAAGATGAGGAGCAAGCTTGTGTGAGCTTGCTGACAGATAGTCCAGCGGTGTTGGTGCTGGAAGCCGGACGACAGTGAGCTGAGGATTACTGCCCTCAAAGAGAAGTATGGCCGCCCAGCCGTACAAGCAAAGTTGCCCCAGGCATCCATGCAAGGATGTGGACTGGAAAGGCAAAGGTAAAGCCAGTGGTTTTATGGAGGAGGACATTCCGGACCTACGATTGCAGTGGCAGCTGGAATTTGGAGATATTCTGAACAGAACCAAGGAGGAATTACCTCCTTGGCATGAGGTCAACCATGAAATCAACCTTATTGATAAGAATAAGGTGTATAAATATCATTTGCCACGATGTCCAATGGCGTTGCAGCAGCAGCTCCGAGACAAGACCAATCGGTACCTGAGAGCCCACTGGTGGGAAGCCCGACCGGCATCCCAAGCTGCCCCGCTATTGTGCATTCTGAAGAAAGATGGTACCTTGAGGACGGCGTTGGATGCTCGCCAACACAATGACAACACCGTAAAGGACATGACACCACTCCTGGATCAGGAAGTGATTTGAGAGGATGTTGCCAGAGCAAAGTTCAGGTCAAAAATTGACCTGACGGACGCGTATGAGCAAGTGAGAATCCGTGTGTCTGATATTCCAAAGACAGTGTTCTCATTGATCATGGGAACATATGTTAGCAATGTTATGCAGATAGGAGACTGTAATGCTCCTGCAACATTTCAGAGGTTGATGACCTCTATCTTCCAGGATGTTATTGGGAGGTTCGTCCATATATATCTGGATGACATATTCATATACTCCAATTCAATTAAAGAACACAAAGAGCATCTTCATGTCATTTTTGAGCAACTGAGGTCTAATCTACTGTACCTCAAGTGGAAAAAATGTGAACTATATGCCGAGACAGTAGACTGCCTGGGACACAAGATTGACAGTCAGGGTATTCACCCTGACCAGGACAAAATCGATCGCATATGCAAATGGCGTGTGCCTTGTAACTATAATGATGTCCAAAGATTTGTAGGACTGGTGAACAATATCGGCAACTGTCTGCCCAATATTACAGCGTATACTGGACCCTTGATGTCCATTACACAGAATGGAGCTCCATTTATATGGAGACCTATACACCAACGCTGTTTTGAGATGATCAAGAGGATTTGCTCAAAGACACCAGTCATTTGCCCCATAGATCCTAGACGTGATGAGCCAATTTGGCTCATCTGTGATGCCTCAAAGACTGGAGTTGGCACAATGTATGGCCAGGGAAGTTCCTGGCAGAATTGCTGGCCAGCGGGGTTCATGTCGAGGAAGTTCACCTCGGCCCAACAGAATTATGCTGTCCATGAGCTTGAAACGCTGGTGATACTTGAGGCACTCCTTAAGTGGGAAGACAAACTGATGGGATATAAGATCCACATCATTATGGACCGTAAAGCACTTGAGTTTTTCAAGACTCAAGCAACGCTGTCCCCCCAGCAACGCCGGTGGATTGATTATATGTCTCGCTACAACTTTGACATCACATATGTCAAAGGCAAACTGAACAAGGTAGCTGACTGTCTCTTGAGATATTTTGAGAGCGATAGAGTTGGTGAACACCACAATATGCATGATTATGTCAATGTGGATATTTGTATTAATCCCCAAGGCGATGATCTTCCATACCATTGCTACAAAGAGGTGAAAGAGAATGTGATCGAGCTTCATGCCATGCAAGCAAATGAACTGCAATGTAGTCGATGGCTGCAAGAGTGGCAAGAGGCCCAAGACATAGAAGCTGAGCAACTAGAACAGGCTCAGCCAAAGGAGGCAAAAATGCTGCATCATAGTGCGAAAGGGAGCAGCCGTGGACCGTATGGCCACAACATCACGCTTGCTGACGTGTTATTGCCTACAGGAGAGCATCATAACCCTCCTGTTCCTCAAACTGATGAGTACCTACGGAAGGTACTTAGGGGTTATAGCTGTGATGCGTTCTACACCAAAATCCGGCAGAACGCAGACGCCCACCCATGCTTCAGCATGGATGAGAAAGGACTAATACGGATAATGAATGTTCGAGGATGTGACGTGGTGTGTTTGCCACACGACCAAACAATGATCACACAGATTGTTACTCAAGCGCATGAGATCGTTGGTCATTTTGGAACCAACAAAACACTGGAATACCAATGGTACTGGTGGCCTCAAATGCAGAAAGAAGTGATGCACTTCTGCCAGACCTGCGAAGCCTGCCAGCGGTCGAAGACCAGCAATAAGAAGCCAGCAGGGAAGTTGCATTCCCTACCTATTCCTACAAAACCGTGGGATTCCATCAGATTGGACTTTGTTGGCCCATTCCCTGAGTCCAAAGATTATAACTACCTTTGGGTGGTGATTTGCCGAATGACCAGTATGGTGCACTTGATACCAGTGCACACAACCATCACTGCATCAGCATTATCCTGGATCTACTTGAAGGAGATTGTAAGGCTACATGGCCTTCCAAGTTCGATCGTGAGCGATCAAGACACAAAATTTATGTCTCACTGGTGGTGGGAACTTCACAAGCTCTTGGGAGCTAAACTGCTCATGTCCACCTCGTTTCATCCACAGACGGATGGACAGACAGAGCGAGCAAATAGGAGTATTGCCCAAATCTTTCGTATGGTGGTCTAACCAGACCAACGTGACTGGGTAGATAGGATACCGCTGACAGAGTTTGCAATCAATGTGAGTGTGTCAGAAACCACAAAATACGCACCATTTGAGCTCAACGGAGGTTACATGTCCTCCATGCTGCGAGAACTCAGGTCAGACAAAGTCATTCACAAGGGGGTGAAGGACTTTGCACAGCAAGCATTGGAGAATCTAGCCAGTGCACACAATGCTATCATTGCCGCATGTGTTATACAGGCACGACATGCAAATGATAGGCAGAGTGGCAAACCAGAACTAACACCTGGGATGCTAGTGTATCTGTCGACAAGAAAACTTGAATCTTCTGAAAGGAAGGGCGAGAAAGCTATGCCCAAAATTCATTGGGCCATACAAAGTCTTGGTCGCGGAACCAAGCACATCGAACTATGTTCTGGAGCTGCCTGCAGCTCTGCAGGCACGTCAGATTGTGCCTAAGTTTCATGTGTCACTACTTAGGCAATATAATGCAAACAATGATGCTATGTTTCCTAATCAGGTGACGCCTGAGACATATGATTTTGGTGTCAGTGACAAACAGGAATGGTTTGTTGAGGATATTCTGGGCCATCGGTGGCAGGAGGGAACGCACCTCAAATTCAAGGTACAATGGAGTGCAGGTGATACAACATGGGAGTCGTATCACACATGTGCCAAGTTGGCAGTGTTGGATCAATACTTGGAGCTGCAGGGTGTGAAGTGCCCAAGTCAGCTTGCTAAGTGCTCACGTGCTTAGCTTGATGGCTGTGTTAAGATGTAGGCCAGATCAGTTGGAGCTTGGATCAGTCAGATCTCAGATCAAAAGAGGATCTGATCCGGATTGGATCACAATTGTGTCAGAAGGATAAGATGGAGATTCATCCATCTGATGAGATAGTGCAGATTGTGATGTGGAATTGATGGTCAGATCAGGTTATGTAAGCTGATGATGGGAACTTTATTGTGTTTTTTTCCACTGACATGTCAACATTTACGTAGTACCATGTCGTACCCTTACCAGCGTACGACTGGTGAGCCACAGCCTCAGAACCCACAAGGTTCTGGAGGAGGGGAGGATTGCCCCCAGCAAAACAATCAGCAATCTGTAATGACGCTGAGTGTGGCGTTGTATCTGATGGTGTCCCAGTTTGGGCAGAACCCAGCCCAATTTGGACAACCTCTGCAATTTTATTTGCTGTTTTTCCAGATGCCATACTTTCCAGGACCAGCTGGTCCTGGACAGCAGATGGGAGGACAGGTGATGGTGGGGGATGCCAATGCCAATGCAGCAGACCCAGACCCAGAGTGCAAGTACACTCCTTTTGGATGAGAAAGCACTAACTGCGCCACAGGTAGCACCCATGGATGTGGATGACGACACGGGGCATCAGCAGCAAGGAAAGAGCGAGGTGATGCAACCTCAACAACAACGAGAAAGGATGCCCGCCCCCATGAGATGCATATAGAAGAGACCGGAGGCAATCACCTCCAAGGAGTGCCATGGCACAAGGAGGAGTGCCTTGGGAAATGGTAGGGCGCAGGCAGGATGAGCCAGTGTCAAGGGCACAAAATCAAAGTCAACCCCAACCTCAAACACCACCTCGACAAGCATCGCCGTCACCTTGTCATGCACCATCTCCGCAGTGCTTATCATACGCGGAGAAAGGAAAAGGAAAGGAGATTGGGAAGCCTTTGGAGGTTCTGGACCCTCAGGCAGAGGCAGTGTGGAGACAACTCATATCTGCTGGCCAGCGAGTGCCACTGGAGTCCGCGTTTCTGTCAGATCCTGTGGCCCAGGTGGTGATCACTGGCCTTCTTGATGAGATTGTTATGCTGCAATAGCATAACGATAATACAATTAAAACGTTCATGAACGCAATGAGGAAGCGTCCGTCGTTGCTGAAGGAGCAGCCTGAGGCAAAATGCCTCAGAGTGTGTAATGTGGTGCCGGAGGTTGGGTCATGAGAAGCAGGAGGGTCAGAGGTGCAACAGGCACCTATGAGGCAAAAGGAAGCCAGAGAACTCACACTGACACCGGCTGAGCTGCATGACAAGCTCGTGAAGGTTGACACTAGTTTATGAGGATTGTCCTCATCAACACATGCGCCCTCCTGGCAGTTGGAGACGAAGTGGCAGGATGAGGTAGCGTTGTCAGCAGTTGAGTTCAGGGCAGATGTTCTGTGAGGAGCAGACAGCGCGGTGATACAGTTTGGGCCAGTGGTGCAGTTTGAAGCACCACTGAGAATGTATGCATCCGCAGTCCTGAGACAGGATACTAGAACAGACAACAAAGTGGAAGGATGGCTCCTGACATTAGCTGTGCTCGTTTTGAATGCACTGAGCGATGAGAGTGATTACGGGGAGTCCTCAGATGAGACTCCCTCCGAAGGAGAGACCCCTGCTAAATGCCAAGTGCATTTAGACAAGAAACACAAGAAGGAGGCTCAATGGAAGCACAAGGCTGCCTGTCAGGCAAAGGCGGTTAAAGACCGGGAGGAGCAAGCCACAGGCCATATTCCGGATGGCCTGGGGGTGTTCATCAGCGAGACAATTGTTGAGCGGTCAAATTGGTTTTATGGCGGAGCTCTTGACCATCACTCTTATTACTCCCAACTCATGAATACAGTATTTGTGAGTGATGAGGCTCTGGTGGCAAAGACATGTGAGGAGGAGACGGGAGCAATGTATGTCCATACCTCAAAAGAGATTGACCATGTGGTGCTGAGGGGATTTCCAATGAATCCTCAGCAGTTGCAAAAGCTCTATGAGCTTTCACAGAACAAATTCAAATCAGTGTCACTGTGCACTGAAGCCTACTACTTGTTGCGCAAATTCCAGTGCATCAGTATTAACTTTTATATCACGCTGCGGGATAGGACGATGGCTCTGGTGTGTACACCAGAGTACGAACACATTTTGCCTCCCCTTGACCTTTCTTCCCATCACATGAACATTGTGGTTATGCCAACACCAGAAGGGTACTTGCAGTGGAAAGATCGAGCTGGGTGACTGTTTTTTATGCTCACAGGATTTGATTCTGAAGGTGTACGCTTCACCTTCGATCTGGACAAATTGGCGCAGCATGTACTTTACTTCTGTTGACCAGGAATGATGAATTTGGTGTATGGTATTGCAGTGGATCGCACTTATTGCATCCACTGGCATACACTGCTGGGACATGCCCTTATGCAAGGACTGTCCCCCACAGGATGAGCTCAAGGACAATTTGCAAGGCTGCTGGCCTTGATCCTTGCCTGGCCTGGGCTGTATTGCAAAGCTGTTGCTGATTATGACGCGGCCAATCCCAGCACTCTGTTTGTACCACTGAGCTGGACTGACGTCCAGCTCCGACCACCACACTTTGACACGGCTACGGCCGTTAACATCACTGATGCCGACATGCTATGCACCATGCTAGCCAACGGCATACCCATAGAATGGGTAGACCATGCCTATACCTTCAGTGTGGTTTACCTCAAAGGCCATTTCCTTGCAGCAAATGCATCAATCAACCATTTCTGTGAGGTCAACGATGAACGTCATCATCGACTGGACATCTATGGAGAACCCGTGGCCATTCAACAATGGGATGACTGGCATGTGCCCAGTGATGATGATATGATTTGTCTTCACGCACTGCTAGGTCACAAAGTGGCTCAAGGTCATGAATACCTTGAGAGCGGACTTTACTATCCCATGGGTATGAATCCCAACCATTGAGATCTGTGGCAACGCCAGTCTCAACATGGACCATATCCCCCATCTCCAGCTCACACCACTGCATCAGTTCAGGCTCCTACAGCCTCACCATCGTTGGGTCCCATCGCCTCATCATCATCGGTTAGCGTCAACACTGAGATGAGGATCGATATGGCCAGCAAGTTGTCACGTCCGCCATCTGCATAAACATTGTAGGTGGCTCATCTTCTTTTCAATTTATACTGTCAGTTCACGTTGGCGCTGTATCTTTTGACAGATGAGATGGACATTTTCAAGCCATGGAGGACTTGAGTACCTCCACATTGGACTATATATTGACCCAGACAAGTTGTTGTCCCCTAGCTAGAGACTGCTTACCAGTCTCAAAGGGGGGCATGTAACATATCACGTACTATTGCCATAATTAATAATATATTAATTACTATTAGTCTTTTGTACTTACTGGCTGCCTTACCTAAGGCAGCCAATTTTACTGTCATACATAGTACTAGAATTGCACACCAATCTGGTTCTGTCGTGTGATTGTAAGGCGAAGCTTATACTTGACTTTGTTTCAAGGGATTTCTATCCCATTGAAGACTTCAGCTGAGCAGTGTAGAGCAAAGAGTTCTCATTCCAATGCAGAAACATGTTCTTCCCTGGATAGCGTTCCTGGGCTAGCAGTATCTGGTTGCAAGATCTTGTGAATAAATGTCTGGGACATGCCTTGGAGCTGTTCCACATCAGGGTTAGTGTTAGTGTTGAGGCAGCTGGTAAGAAGCTGGTTGGGGTTTGGCCTGTGCTATTTGTTGATATGTTTCATATAGAGCTGTTTGCTGATGTAGTTGGGGATCATAGCATCAGATGGTAAGATGACCTTTCCTTTGTGATTCTGACTGATTTTACCTTGACCAATAAAGCTTTCCAGCTTAATGCAATTGCCACATACCATAGTATGACCAGTATTGCTGCAGAAGTGGCAGCTGTTGCTAGGAGGTCAAGAGGTGCAGGACTGAGAGCTGTTACTGGCTGTCAATGCTGCCATCTTTTCCTGCATGCATGCCAAGGTGTTAATGATAGTGGCTGCGGCAATGTCAAGGGGTTCCTTTTTAACAATAGTAGTTGGTATGAGGGCAGCAGCATTAACTGCAGGGGTTTCAATGCTAGTGGTTGTTGGTTTCTTCAAAGTTGTGGCAGTCAGTACCCTTCAGAACCCATTTGGCAGCTTCAAAGACTTGGTCTACCTCATAGGGGTCCTCCAGGTGATGATTGGGAAGGGTGATTTCTAAATGGCAGAATCCCTATAGTAGTCCAAGCAGTGTCCAAGAGTAGTGATTCTGGCAGAGAATGTCTGGTTAACAAGTTGCTTGAGGTCCTGGAGAGTGTAATGGGCAGATTCCTCAGCTCCAGGGTATGAACAAAAGACCGCTATCTTCCACTCAGCATATGTATGATTGCTAAACTCTTGCAAGCCAAGCTGGGTCTCTGTGGTATCATCAAACACATACCAAGTGGCATATTCCTTTTTTTGGTTATTGTTGTTAATGTCTGCTAAGAGGTATTTGAGCTTGCAGAAATACTGGGCAAGCTCTCAAGGGCAACTCTCATCCCATTTAGGTGCAGTAGAGTCATTGTAGGGTGGCATGTGGTGGAAAAGACAGGCATCACCCATGACAGTAGTGCTGACAGGTGTTGGTATGGGTGTGGTGGATTGAACTGGGGAATAGGGATTGGGAGTTAACGGTGGTAGCAGTGTGTCAAGGAAGTTGTTGATGTGATGACCTGCAAAGTTTTCTAGGAGTTTGTTAATGTCAAGAAGTTTCCTAGCTGTAGCAAGTTCCTCTTTGATGTTACAAGGTGGAGTTGTTAAAGGGGTGAACAGCAATGCAGGGGGAATATCAGAAAGGATAACAGGGAGCAAAGATTTGGTAACAAGGCATAAGTGGTTTTTAGCCTGGAGGTGAGTTTCCAGTAGAATTTTGCTATAGAACCCCTTGCAGTAAGCTCCAAAATGATGTGCTGACTTGCTGCCTAGCTGCCATGCAGGAAACAACCAACAAGACCAGCTAGATAGGGTAGCTGGCAAGTAGTAGCATTACATGTGTGTGAGAAGAGTCAAGCAAAGTCCCAGAAACCTGTTAATGAGGTGTGAGGTTGGAGCCAGTAAGGGAGCAGGAGCAAATGGTAAGAAGAGCAGTATGACAGTTAGTGCTGCTACTAAATTGCAGCAGTATAAGAGATCTGTGAATAAAGACTCAGAAGGTTGTTTAGGTGGTAAAGGAGAAGTTAACAGGAATATACGAGGTTGCTAGCTGCAGGTGCTAGCATTAACAAGACCAAGACTAGGGCACCCATATGGTGCTTAATGAAGACAAAGCTAGGGCACCCATATGGCACTTAACAAAAGCAAACAAGAGTTAGACTTAACAATGCCATTAAGCTTAGAGACAATAGAGAAGATGACTGGACTGGGTAAACCCAAATCAGCTAGTAGCAAAGCAAGAGCAAAAAGAGATCTGAAGCGTGGTCTGACGCAGGGACTAGACTCTGGTACAATTCAATGATGATTAGCATTAAATGCCCTCTAGATTACCTGAACAACCTTGCATTGACATTGATCCCACTCTCTCAAGCATTGCTCTTGACCCTTCATAGTCCAATTCATCTATCCAACATTTTTATCCAAGAACAATTTGTCATTGAGCTCTTGAGCTTGGACTTGTCAATCCTGGTCACTCTGTCTACATTGACTATGAGGATGAAGATGGTCATATCACACATATCTATTGCTCCTCAGCTGCAGCTAATTCCAACCTTACAGACCAAGAATTAGATGGAATGTTGACTGATATTCTTGCATGCTTTCCCACCTTTGGACATTGAATGATCAATGGCCATCTTTGACATCTTGGTCATCACATTCCTCAAAGCTGTATTGAAGCTTCTTATTGCCAAGTACATGGAGCTCCTACCAATGTATTTGAAACACATATAATTCAATAGTGAGTGTACAATGTGCCTTCTGTCATTATGATAGTCAACATGGTTAGTTTGGTATATATATATATATATCCCTTTGACACATTGTTATTGATATATTTTTCAAAGGACTCATATGATAGAAAATCATCTTTCATTGCATTCATTGATGGATTTTGTTGTTTCATCACTGCTATTTGTGCAAGCAATAACAATTTGCACAACTACTATACTTGATTTTTTTGATGCAATTATAACTCATGAAGTTCCCAATTGTCTTTGAGGAGATCATAGGAAAGAAAACCTCCTTGTGGCTCAATATATGGAGGAATTGGAAGAGGTAGAGAGAGGATCAATATATAGGGCAAGTATGAGCCATTAATTGTCCTTTCCTTGATATTTTTTCTATGATTCAACCCAGAGTCTATATAATATTCATATTGAGCACTTATGGTGTGATTTAACATTAGGCCTGGGTGGAAAGTGGACATCCTTCTTTCAGAGTCTCGGACAATATAACAATCTCAATTCTGAATTAGATGCACATATCTGGCTCCTTCACTTCCTTTTTCTCAATGCCATAAATAAAAATGCTCTTGATTGGGCTAATGC
This sequence comes from Termitomyces sp. MG145, assembly GCA_003313055.1. Classification (NCBI taxonomy): domain Eukaryota; kingdom Fungi; phylum Basidiomycota; class Agaricomycetes; order Agaricales; family Lyophyllaceae; genus Termitomyces; species Termitomyces sp. MG145. The sequence goes on along the minus strand of QGOB01000312.1, from coordinate 9,617 downwards.
CTGGAATGAATATACTATCAGCATCAGAGGTGAATGTGAAAGAAACTCAAAGGACATGTTTGTCTTTGGCATGATTGAATGAGATGTTCATGATATAGAGATGATGGAGGAAGATGAAATGAATCTAGATAGCTATGGAATTGATTGGGAGGACTATGAAAACTGACATATTATAACCACCACTCAACTAAAAACCCTCTGGTTTTTGATCACAACAATCCTTTTGTAACTAACCAACTATCTCATCTTTCTCATGTCAAGCTTGAGGAAACTGTGACTTCATTTGAAAAAGAGACTTTTATTGCCTTCCAATTATGTGTCAAAAGTCTCCCATATTATTATGCAACAGATGTAGTTGAAATACCATGACCACATAAGTAATGAGCAAGAGCAGCATGAAACAAAGCTGCAGCATTTTCAGCACCATTGTATAAGATAACTTCTGATTGTTGAATGAGTTGCTCAGATTATATAATATGATGACAGGCAAGTTCAGCAAGTAAAGATTTGGCAATGTGTGCTTCTTCAAATGTCTAGAAATTCATGATTGATAGAAATGGATAAAAATTCATCAAGTTGACCTTCAGTAAAGATTGAGTAGGTAAGAGCTTAAGATCAAATCTTTGTGCAAAAGCCTTGAATTCCTCTGAGTTGCCAATCATTGGAGTAGATGCAAAGAATATGCTGGCAAATAATTTGAAGGTAAAGTTCATGCACTCTTCCTGTGATGTAGCACTCTGGATTGCTCCTTGCTGTGTGATGAAAAAGTAAGCTAGTATAAAAGATATTTTAATAAAGAATGAACATATAATGCAGCCAAACAAATAAGAATATATAAGCCTTAATGAAATAGAGGATTCATGGCTGAGGTCAGGAGCACCACCATCTAATGGCCAATACTCAAGCTGTTGAGCAACATCAGAATTGATTTTTTTGATAAAATTGAAATCAAATATATTGCTAAAGCTAAGGATTGTCAGTAGAGATAAGCATGGAGATACAGGGTAGAGCAACAATTGTAGCTATATAAGCTGAAGAGCATATAGTGTTCTATATGCTTTTGGCATGACCCAAACATGCAGCAGTAACACACTGCTAAATCAAATATACCAGGTTTGATAATTAAGATCATCAAGATGCTTCCAACATCCCTTGTCACTGTTCATATGATGAATGGCTGGACAAATGGTATCACTGTTGGTATTGGCATGTGTAATGGGCTTTGTATTTGTAGCCACTCCAAAGAGAATGCTAGGATTGGTGGTTATAATCTAATCTTGATCTATTCACTAAAACCTCCATGGCTTCTTTCCAGACTTCCAGGGAGTCACTATTTCTTGGTACAATGTTCTTCCAGGGTATTCCTAACTAGTTTGACACCTCATTTCTTTCAATGCCAGAGTGACCTACTTTTTCCAGTTATGGTGATTTCTCTTCTTGTTTTTGGATAGCAGAACCTATCCATCTCTCATTTTCCTTTTTTGAACAGTTTGTGGTCAAATTATCTATAAGTAATTGTGAATCACTCATATTGTGAAGTGATGCTTCTCTTGGGACTTTCTGAACTGTTGCAATCACAGAAAATATTTGCCCTGTATTATAAGATTCTTCTACCAATATGAGTAGTTTGAAGAATAGGTTTCCCGGTCTTCTAGGCCAAACCACATACCTGTCCTACTATTGCTTCAACATTTCTATTCTCTTCGCAGGATTTATTAATGTACACTATTATTTTTGTTATGTTTCCAGATGCTCCACTACTATAGTCCATGTTGTATGTGTTCTTATGAGTCTTCCCCTTTGTAAAAATGCAAAAACTTTTGCTCAAAGTTTCTTTTTGTGATTACTTTTGGAGTCAAAAAGGGTCATATTATTTTCTTGCATATTTCTTATTCTTTCTATGAAGTTTTCTTGACTATTGTTGTTTCTCTTGAGTCCTATTTTGGGCTTAATTTATTTAGAATGCTTCTGAACAGGCCCTCACATTTGTTTGAATTTTGCCACCCTTTATTTCATATTTTTTACAGCTTATACAGACACAGTTTCTCCTCTTCTATATTGTAAATCTAAGAGGAATGCTTCTACTAATGAGGTTGGTCATGTTTCCTGCAACAAAAGTAAGACTGTCCATCTGTGAGAGGCCAAGGATAAGAATGACATTCAAGACATAGCATTTGATGTTTAGGAAGCTGAGGTAGACTAGTGGAATTAGCTACAAATTTAGCATCTGACCGAAGGAAGTACAGAACTGGAAACTGACTGTGAAGACAGACTAGCTCTACCTCTCATATTTACAATCATATTGGTTGTGATAGGATATACAATGCAAAATCTTCCTCACCTGCTATCCTTCTATCCTTCTCCAAATAAATCTAATAAACAATCACACCTCCACCCTCAATCCTATCAGTTGCATTGACAATCTCATTGAGCAACCAACCAGCCTAGAAAACTATCATCTCCAGACTCATATGAAACTTGATTGCCTTCCTCCTACTCAATCCCACCTCTCTTGTAACTTTTCATTAGACTTCTAACCTTCTTTGACCACCTCAATATCCTTAGACTCACATCTTTATCAGGGACCATAGCATTATTGATCTAGTATATGTGTATGCCCCTCTGAATTTTGATACTATTAGTGCTGATCTTACTTGAGATTAACTCAGAGTTAGCTTTAAATTGTCTTGCTTCTAGTTTGGCTTGCATTCTGTAGATTGCAACAGGCAATGTGATTTGCTCTTACTAGAATCTTCCAGTGATGAAAGATTAAGCAAAGAGAACAGAGCAAAGAACCTCACATCTTATCCTTCCTACTTGCTGACATAAGTGACAGGATGACTTTTTCTGTCACATATACTTATTACTCCACAAGTGAGCCCTGCCTTGCTAATTGATGAGAGCACTTAATATTCTGCAATTCCAAGTATCTGTCAAGGACCTCTAGGTCCTTGCAACTCTCTGGATGCTTCCAAATAATGTCCACTTAACCTCAAGTTTGAAGTTATTACCACTTCATCAGTGACCAATGATTTTATCCACAAATCACTTGTGGTCCTCAGGTGCATCAGAGTTATAAGGCTCAGGTGTAGCCCTATTAGGGAATAATGCATTGTTATTGGTCTGATAAGGCCATAACAATGACATGTGAAAGCCATCACTTGAACATAAACTTAGAGGTGTCCTTCTGCTTGTCATCCACTTTCTTACAATCATAGAGGCCTACAGTATGCACTGCCTGCACATAGCTCTTAGATGCCTACTTAGCTGGCACCTTACAATCCTTGGCATAATGCCTTCAACCTTGCATCATGCTGAACAGGTTTCACCAGAGTTACTGGATGACTTAGGCCAGCTCCTCCCAACACATTACCACCTAGTTTCAATGCTAGTTTTGAGGGCTCTACACTTCAAGAAATTGTATGTCTCTTAAGAAACATCAATTGAAAACATGTTCTGTCATTTTCTAACATGTTTTTCTCAAGTAAAAGTTATTTAATAAATTAAGAAATGGTTTGATAAAATAATCTGTTTGTATATAGTGTATCTTGGGAAAATAAAATACTTTTTCTTTGAAATTTTCTCAAGAAATATATTATAAGTACAAATCATGTTTCTCACCTTTAATTCAAGAAAAACATTTCATATCTTTACATATTTCTTTCAAAGCTATTATTATATTTTTTTGGAAAGTATCTGAAGAAAATATTATTGTTTTTCTTTTTTTTCTTGGAAAATTTTTTGTATTCCTGGAAATTCTGAGAAAAAGGTTTTGTGTTCCTTGGAAAAAAGAAATATAACAATATTTCTGAAAGAAACACATAAAGATACACTTCTTAAATAAAAGGTGAGAAACATGATTTGCATTTATAATATGTTTTCTAGAGTATTTTATTTTCTCAAGATATACTATATAAAAAACAAATCATTTCATTTGACTGCTTCTTAATTTATTCAATAATTTCTACTTGAGAAAACATATTAGAAATGATATAACATGTTTCTAATTGATGTTCTTTGATTATTCATAGTGAATGAAGTCTCCCTTGCACACTCATTGAAGCACCATACAATTAGTCCAGGACATCTCTCTAGGCATTTATATAATCTTGGGTGCAGCATGGACAATTTGTTCTTGGGTCATTGTAGAGCCTGCTTCTGTAAACTCAGTAGCAAGCATGCAATTGTCTTCTCATAATACTTTGCACTGACAAGCAACTGCAGTTCATTGTGCAGAAAATTCTATGGGAGACTCACTGGCTTGCTATAGGGCATTCAATAAATGAATAGCCTGGACAATTGGTAATGGAGGAGGAAAATTACCTCCCACTTGTGCTAGTAATGGAAAGGTCAATGGGTATTGAGATCCTCACTTCCATCTCCACTTGGAGTATTTGACTACATCAAGTTCTAAGAAATCCATGTAGAGGGTTGTTTACCTCTAGTAGCAATATAGAGAAGTGATTTCCTGACAGACACTACATTCTCCATATGATGCAATGTCCAGTTTGTAAGACATTGATGCATTGACATCTTTGGCACACCTATCTGGGCACACCAAAACCCTCGGGGCTATATTGTAGTCCTCATCCTGGTCTATGTCTGAGGTAACAACATGTTCCTTGGTCTTACCTGATATGTCTTCAATATAAAATATATTTTCATATCCTAGACTACTTGAGTCTGCAGTCCTACACTTACTGCAATCCATTCCTACATTGGCTGGACAAGTAGCCACAACTGGAACTGCAGCCCAGAAGAAAAGATTTACAGCATTCCTCTTCTGCTCCATGGCTAAAGACCAGACTACTATTCTGGAATAGCCTTGCCAAGTTCTTCCAGGGACCTGGATTACTGCAAGAGTAGTAATAGCTGACACTCCATGAGACATAAACAGGATTCCTAGCATTGGTGCTATGTTTAAGCCATTGACAGGCAGCTTGAGCAGAGTAGTTGAAGGGAGAACTTCCAGAATCAAGAAGATCTAATTTCCTTGTAGTTGCTGAGACCTGGCCATCTCTGCAGATTGCATGACAGCTTCTACAGCTGTCACCTGTACAAGGTGCTTGACAGGCAATTCAGACACCAGATCATTATGAGTGACTTCTATACTCATCAGATAATAGAAAAAAAGTCTATCAGACTTCACTGCAAGCTGAAATCAAAAGCTCTACTAGGCTCAAGAGTTTTGTGTTGTGCTAAGGTGCAGTAAGTCAATGTTGAGTGACTTAAAGAAATGTAACCAGTGGGTTATGGGTCTCACAGCTTACAATTCACATTACATAAATCAGACCAATTGTTAAGATCCTGCAATGCAAGAGTGAATGTAAAGCAAGAGTTGCCTTACAAACATGTACAAACATCTATATATGTGCTAGATTCTGGAGAAAATATGGCAGGTATGGATACAGTAACAAGATACTTACAGATTTATAGATATTGAAGCAGAGAATATTTACATTTCATAAACCACTATCATTATTAAATTGAATCACTATCCTAATCCTCACTTTACTGTACCTCCTCCAAGCTTGATTTTTTGACAACAAACTAAAAGTTCTTGAGTCTATAAGAAAACATAGGCATTAGTTACATTGACAAATTAGTAAAATAATATCTGATGCAAGGATTGTCTGTAAACTATTTGAACTTCTATTCTTGCATGCAATTGTGACAAAATTTCAGGATGTGGATCTGAATAGACTGAGACAAGCACTCATGATTTCTGATTCTCAATACTATCATTCAAAGCACTCATCTCATTATCTGAGGCACTCATTTTAAAATAAGATTCAGTTTTTGAACTGATATAAAAATAGAATCAGACTTCAAGATAAGTGATCTTTGCACTCAAATTAAATTATCAAGAATATGTAATTGTTGCAACAGCTCTGACAAGTTGAGCACTTACTTGAGATTCTTATTTTACATGTTCACTCTTCATCACTGATGACACTTTGTGAAATTTACCCAGTGGGCAAGCAGATGTGGCCCCAGCACCTCACAATAGATATATCAATCTGAAATTACAGTTTTCTCTGCATCATTTCAAAGTTCAAAAGAATACCTGGTCTCAGCAGTGTAAGAGAACTGGCTTTCCATTAGGAGGTAACCAAGACTTCAAGTTCTAGACAGAGGTTTGAAAGAGTATTGATCTGACACTGCAGCAATTGCATGCTGAGCTAGATTGGAAAATAGGTTGGATGATTGTCAAATCTCTTTTTCAAGATCACCAATAGTACATTCCATTGTGTATTGTGATTAATATGCTCCAGATCCCACTTGAAATGTTGTATATGCTGGATGATTCAGTGTATATATTGATTGGTGACAAGTTTGTAGCTGATCAACTTTTTACTGATGATAAATATTTGTATATTCTTCAATAGATTTCACAAGAAAAGAACAGCCCACAGTAATGATATGCCAGGAATACATTGCTGAACAAAGAGTAAATTACAGCAACTAGCTTGCAGAAGCTCTTCCAGTATATGTTTGATAGATCTATTCAAATGGAGCTGGACCCAGTCCATATATTTAGAGGATCCATTGAGTTGCTTTCAATCTACTTGAATTTTTTTCTGCTGGATTGCAAGATGTGCAATGAAAGGAAGAAGGAAAATATCAAGTTACATTCTTCACAAGCTTTCTATGATTGGTTGAAATATCTACAACAAGAGCAGCCCTTTCCAGTGGTCACCATTAGAGTGTTTGACAAAACAGCTGGTCTGAGTAAACCAAGCCTTCTGAATGGTTCAGTTCCTGAACTATAACTTTCAGTCTCTTAATATTTTCCACTTAACTTAATGCATTTACCTTTCATCAACATTCTAGAATTACTGATCTTTCTTTTGCAAGATACATTGATTGCATTGATAGGAAGCTTGATCTTCTGATTCCATGAGTATGTGTATAGAGTGTCTATCATTGTTAACAGAAAGAAGCTGTAGATTTCAGATGTTAATCTCTTTATGATTACAATTATGCACTGCATAGTTTGTTGAGCCTTAGATGAGAAGCAAGATAATGGCCACTACTGCTTTTATGACATCCTTTCATGCCACATCCAAAGTGACAATGTTGTGCTCCATGGTGCCCAATACAACCAACCATCAAGTTCTGTAATAGGTACAGCATCTACATTTTCAAGAGCAAATGAAAATGCAAAAACAATTGATACTTTGTGTTTTTGCATCCCAGACAGCCAAGCCTTGTCTAGCATGATCCTGTTGAAGTGTTGACAAGTGATCAATTGTTCAAAAAGTGAATCAGTCAACAATTTAGAAATAGTAAAGAGCACAATGATTTTTAAAAAAAGTGCAAAGAAGGAGCATAATTTTTAATTTTGTAATGCCTATCTATGTATCAGATTTTTTGCTTTGACAGAGTTGGACACTATCAAAGCATATCAATTTCATAGTGTCTTTGCTCATAATTTCAGCATGTTCAGTAAATTCATTACAATCTGTTTGACAAATGATATTATCATGAACCATGTTACAGTCAGATCAAAAATTCATGAGCAGCTCTATTATCTTTATATCTTTGTACTCAATGTGGCATAAACCTTTAGCTCCCTCTGTTGACCTACACAAAGTTTGAATCTGAGTCTCAGAGGAAGTGTATATGTCTGCTGCTGAGTAACTTTTTTTCTGTATGTGGCAAGCTGCTCCTAGTTATAGCATGGTACACAGCATATGCTACAAGCATCAAGCTCTGCAAAAGGACATCTGTGAACTATGCCTACAAGGGGAGCAACATTGTGCCTTGTTCCTCCACACTACCATTGAGCAACAGAAACATTAGGAAGAATCTTCTCAGATATGGCCCAGTGCCAATTGGTGGGCACCTGACCAACTATGAGTGGTGGTGCATATTCATTGACAATGAAACATGGTGGATGGAAGTATACATGGTCACATGCAAGAGCAACACATTCAAGTCATTCAAAGTATTCAAGGCCCTTGTGGAGAAATAGACAGGGGTCAAGATCAAATGCATCCACCATGACAAGGGAGGCAAATATATTTCTAATGAGTTCCTCATATTCTGTAAAGCTGAAGGCATACAACTCAAATTTACAGATACTGCCACACTACAACAGAATGATGTTGCCAAACAACTCAATATGACCATCAAAGAAGCAATCACTTGCATGCTAACTCAGGTGAATCTTCCAGAAAGCTTCTGGCCTTGTGCTCTTAGCACATACAGGCACATTCATAATCAAATTCCCACATCCTCCCTTCCACACAGCACAATTCCATTTAAGCAAAGAAAACCCCATATCAGTCACCTGTGTGTTTTTGGCTATGCAGCATATGTGCTCATAGGACACAATAAGCAAGGTGGGGTACAGAGTCGCACTCAGACAGGCATTTTTATTGGATACCCTGACAACTATGTTGGCTGGAAAGTTTCTATCCCTAGCACTAAGAAAATGGTTATATTGCATGATGTCATCTTTAACAAAACTCTTTTCCCAGGTCTCAAGCTTTCAAAGACACCAAATCCACCCCTGCAAGTGTTTTTGATGCATACTGAGTGACAGGGTTGGTTTGGATGTTATCCTGGACAATGTGTACGTCCTAAATGACGCCCCAATATATCAATGGTACCATAACAGAGGTGCATGCCTGTCCGTTGACGGCATGCGGCCGTAGGGCTATGGGTGAAAGAACAGTTGTGCGTAACTGCGAACCGCGACGGATGAAAAACCATCAAACTTTGGAGGGTACGGCACAGTGGATCTGTAAATGGCCAGATACCGTGTACGACAAGTTTAAGTCGTAAATTTCTATGGGAAACCCCCGCTTTAAACAGGAGTTAATCTCAATGATAATCATATACCATACAAAGATGCTGGGGGTGTCGGATCGGGCGAATGTTGGATCTTGTTCTGCATTAGGTAACGGAACTTTCCGGTTGACATCGGCTGATGGCGGCACAACATCGAATCTATCATCTATCATCATCTCTATCATCATCTCTATATATAATGGGGCGACGCGTGTGAGAATTTGATTGCCAATAGAATAATGGGATGACCAAAAGTTAGCTACACCATTTCTGACTAAGCTGAGTCAGCGATGACAAAGAAATTTCCTTATAGAGTAACGTGAAGTCTTTGTTGGCTATTTTGTCTCATTTCATGCATTTAAATCAAAAGAAAAAGTTAGAAGACAACTATATGATGTTGAGCCTATCATTTGGCACCATTTCCAGGGTGTCACATGGTCTGTGTATCTGGAAATGGCCAAACGTGATTTAGTGGACACTGTTTTTCATGCCTCATGTGTTTCTTGACACAATATGACCAAACTTCCCACAGTCAGCAGGTTATGTAATGTCTGGCTGTTTTTGTGCTGTAGCCTTGAAGCCTTTATTTTATATAAATCTGTGTATATTAGGCAACTATATAATGTTCATCCTATCATTTGGCACCACTTCCAGGGTATCACATAGTTTGTGTGTTCAGAAATGGCCAAATGCGATTTAGTGGACACTGTTTTTCACACCTCCAAACTTCCCACAGTCCCAAAGTTGCGGAAGGAAGGCCACACAAAGAATGTATGTATATTGGCTTATACATTCATTGACACACATTGATGGCAATT
>QGOB01002724.1:0-50125 GCA_003313055.1 Termitomyces sp. MG145 | reverse complement strand
CAACCCATTCTATGATGTAACATAACAAAGATCATTCTTGTGACGGAGAGAAAACAACAGACCTTGGAAGGTGTAACATTGTAAACTCCCATGTGGTGACTGAGAGTATGTGTAGATGTTTGGTGAGGAAGTTGTCAATCTGCATGAGATGCTTACTTTCAAATGATAATGGCGCACCCTTACTGAGTTTTGTCCATGTTTTTGCGCGCGCCATTGAGGAAAGTGTTAAACCGACAAAGTATGGCATATTATTGGTTTGCATTCTTTCGGGGCAACATTCCAAGCCTCTGCCTTTCTAGTCTGTAAGTCGCAAAGTCAGGTCATAAATCTGTCTTGGTGTCAAGAATGATATGCTACGAGATCCGAATCGACGATAGCGTTAACTTCAGGATGTTAGAAGAACTGAGACTCGTGACCTTTCTCGGTATAGTTGAGCTCCAGACTTGGAATGGGCCGATTGAGCAACGGGTAGAATGTACCGCAAGTAGTACCACAGTTGTCTGGACATATTGACTGGCTTCTAAGTAGCTATATTTGACTAAGTTTTCCATTTAGGCTCTTATGGTCCGGCGCGTTGGTGTGTTTGGTAAGACTTCTTCCCGCGAAATGCGTAACGGCGCTAAGGGCCGAGTCAAATTTAGTATCTGGTCCTGGCACGCGGCTGGACTAGTTGACAGGTGGTTATGAAAGAACCATGAATGGTCATATACCAGGCATGGCAACTCGGCTTACCACCACCAAGGCGTCGGCCACAGACGAAGAGAGGTTCAGCATTGAAAAGACAAGTGCAGTGGAACTTTCAATCAATCCTCTCGACGGTAGTCACGATGCACTTGAGTATCCCACAGAGGAGGAGCGAGAGACCTTACGAAGGGTCCCCGATGCTGTCCCTTGGAGCGCTTATCGTAAGCCTTTATCAAGGCATTTCCTCTGTTTCGCCCCCTGACTGGCATGTCAGTCATCGCTTTGATTGAGTTAGCAGAGAGATTCTCGGTGTGTAGTCTGATCAGTGCCATATCCTCATGAAGATACTGACATATCGCTGTATAGTTCTACGGCTCCTCAGTTGTCTTCGTCAGTGATCCGTTCTGCACTTGATGCAATGCTTCTTGTCTTATCTTCCACTCCTTAGACAAACTTTATTCAACAAGAACTCCCTCCTGGTTCGCACACGGGTGCTGGCTTCGCCCACGGTCAATCTGGTGCTTTAGGCAAAGGTCAGCGTGCTTCGACAGGTTTGACAACTTTCTATCAGTTTTGGTACGGCATTTTTATCATCCTAATTATCTGCTCAAAGAAATCCTTCTCAGGTGCTATGTCACGCCTTTGCTCGGCGCCTACATCGCGGATACCTATCTTGGACGGTTCAACACGATTTGTGTTGCAGTTGCTATTGCCCTCCTTGGCCACATTATACTTATCATATCTGCCGTTCCTGGTGTCATCGAGAATAGCAATGATGCCCTGGTTGTATTCATTATAGCCCTTATAGTCATGGGTTTGGGAACAGGGTTGTTTAAGAGTAATATTTCCCCTTTGATTGCTGAACAATACAGCCAAACTCGTTTGTTTGTGATCACGACGAAGAAGGGTGAACGAGTTATCGTTGATCCCGCTATGACCATTTCAAGGGTCTACATGGTAAGCAATCTCTTGTCTCATAGCACTTCCGCTTATCCTATAAAATTACTCAGTATTTCTATCTCTTCATCAATATTGGTGCGCTGGTTGGTCAGATTGGTATGACGTTTTCAGAAAAGGTGGTCATCTCTTTGTCTTTTCCTAATCTATGGACTGAGATATTTCTACAAGTATGTTGGATTCTGGCTCGCCTACACGCTTCCAACAATCGTATTCCTCTTCTGTCCAATTGCGCTTTTCCTCGGCCGCAATCGTTATGTGCGCACCCCCCCTACAGGCTCTGTCCTTTTGACAGCTTTTCGCTTGTGGAAACATGCTGCCAGTGGCCGATGGAGTTTGAATCCTGTTAAGATGTATCGACAGTTGACGGCACCTGACTTCTGGGAAAACGCAAAGCCCAGCAAATACGCCGGTGAAAAACCGAAGTGGATGACTTTTGATGACCAGTGGGTTGATGAAGTCAATCGTGGTCTGAAAGCATGCGCCGTGTTTTGTTGGTTTCCCATCTATTGTGCGTTGTATATTCTCTTCTATCTTTTAGTTTCTTAAAATGTTAGGTAGGGCTCGTGTATAACCAGTTGAATAACAACTTGACATCTCAAGCTGCGACAATGTCTACGCACGGCCTACCAAACGACGTGTTATCAAATCTGGACCCTTTTGCGCTCATTATTTTCATCCCTATTTGTGATCTCATCGTATGCGCTTGCGAAATGGTTGACAAGGATCACATTTATAACTTGGTCTTTCTAGGTGTACCCTGCCCTTCGCCGCAGTGGACTCAACTTCAGCGCACTCAGGAGGATTACTGCTGGATTTGCAGCTGCATCCGCAGCCATGATTTGGGCAGCAGGTATGTCGTGAGTTTGTTGCGTTGGATTGTTCTGAATTCGTCCCTCCAGTTGTCCAGCATTATATCTACAAGGTGAACCATCTGTTCCGTCGGAGACGTCGAAGGTGACCACGATTTTGTAGACAAACCCTTGTCACTATTCGGCTGCAACTTGCAAAGACGCAAATCAGAATGCACTCGTTTCTCCTCTCAACGTTTGGATTCAGACAGGATCGTAAGTGTCATTTTTGTCTTCTCGATCATCAGACACAATAACTGGTTTTAGTTATGTTATTATCGCGTTCAGTGAAATCTTTGCATCGATCACTGGATTAGAATATGCATTCACCAAAGCACCTGGGAACATGCGCTCGCTTGTGATGGCGGTTTACCTCTTCACTTCGGCTATTGCAGCCGCCTTGAGCGAGGCTTTTGTTTGTACGTTCGAACTATTCTTGATTTTTGATTAGCAAGATTGACAGACCGTAACGTAGCACTGTCCTCTGACCCACTGCTGGTATGGAACTATGGTGTTATGGCAGTCCTTGCTAGCATAACAGGGGTCATATTCTGGTTGCATGTGCGTCGACTTGATGCACAGGAAGATAGGCTCAATGACTTGACGGTTAACCATGACGGGCCTACGCGCAATGGTGCCGAACTCTAATGAAGCCAACTCTCTTTACATATCCATGATGTTGAAAAGAATACATATCGTGAGAAATTTTATGTACCTAGCAGCTTGTGTTGAAATTGCGATCACTTCAGAAAATTGTAAATTTTTCTTCGGAAACATCGATTAGAATGTGACGATCAAAAGCCTTTGATCGACGTCTATGTAAGCGACATGACCCTCACTCGATCGCGCTTTATGCGACGCGTTCACCCCTCGTCATATCACACCGCATTGTCGCATTGTCAACAATGGCCTCCATTGTTTCGGACATCGTATATAGTTCTAGCTACTGCTTCACCCATCCTCGTCCTGCTTCCTTTTCCCCACTCACATAGAGCTCGTCAGGTCTGTCCATATATATGTCCTGCTTCCTTTTCCCCACTCACATAGAGCTCGTCAGTCTTCGGACTCGGCTTTTTCTCTCTCCCACCCTTCATATCCACTTACCCTTCTCATTGGTTTCTTTTCTTCCTTTTACAAGGCACTTGTCTCGTAGTGTACTCGCCCGTGCCGGCTTGAGTGCGGTTTCCCTCTCGGGATCCGTGCGAGAGAGCTAGGGCGACCAAATAACATCTATTTGCTCGCTAATTACTCGGAGACACCAAAAGTTCGCATCGTATCAAAGGATCCTCCGCTCCTCATTTCTCTCCTCGTCCACCTCTTCCTTCTCCACTATCCTCTCGCATCGGGAGCCGACATAGAACATGTTATGTCATTTCTAACATGTTTTGCTAAAGTAGAAATTATTTAATGAATTAAGAAACAGTTAAATAAAATGATTTGTTTTTATATAGTGTATATCTCGAGAAATAGAATACTTTTTTTTTTTTAGTGGTTCTATTGTCCTTCAGACGTATCTACAGTATGTTAGCTTCTAGAGGACAGAAGGGGGGATGTTTATTCTATCTAAGCGATGTAGTCGGCCCACTACAGGGAAATGCTATTACGCACTGAGTGTAGGGGCTCGGTCGTTGCCCGGTGATGTCATCTGCCTGGGGGTCTCTCAAGAAACATATTATAAATACAAATCATGTTTCTTACCTTTTATTCAAGAAGAACATCTCATGTATCTTTATGTGTTTCTCAATATTAATATTATTATATTTCTTCTGCAATCAACTTTAATCCATCAGGCTGAGATATGGTTTTCGGAGGCTCGGCGCAATGAGTAGGAGATCGAGCTGCTGATGTGACTGTCGTCCCAAGTCCTACATTCAACGTTCAATGATAAGAAATCATCTATAAACAACAAGTCAGACTTAGTGAAAAGTAATTGAACGTGCGCGAAACGGCAACGTTAACGGAGTGTCGTCTGGGGTTTTCCCTCGATTATCCTTGTCCTCGATTTGTAGCCTTTAGGGACCACCCTTTTTACTTTTTTTTTTGCTTCTTCAAGTTCAGAAACGAGACGGATATCTTTTTCGGAACGTGCGAGTCATGCATCAGGCGCGCACGGATGCCGCGAAGGGCAAGGAGAGGAATTCGAATCTCCGGCTAGCTGACCACCCGAAATCCACGGTCGCGTGGTTTTGATATGTGGTAGTAACTCATACGCCTCAGAATCCGCCTCGGAATACACTGGAAATCCCTACTGTGACTACCCTATATAATAGATTCATCGATGCAGGTGTGTGATGTGGTTACAAACGCTCATTGATTCAGATCAGAAGCCCACGCAGATAGCACGTGGTTCTGACACTTCGAGATGTATCTCCTGAGACGACTTCTTCGGGCCTGAGACTCGGCGAAGCTGTCGTTCAGCGCTTTGTCGTTAACCACGGCGTCTTTAACCGTGCGGATCCTCTTTCATCACTGTAGAACGCATGCGTCAGTCTAACAACCAACGCCCTGAGCTGGCAAATACAACTCGACGCCGGCTTAGTTTGACTACGATTTTTCATCGCAACTCTCTTCCTCCTCGTACTAGACTGGAGCCCTCCACTATATCCGCAACCCGACCTTCAAGCTCAATCCCAACGGACATCCTCCGCGAAATCGCTAGTCTCTTGCCACCCGCTGATGTTTTGAGTTTTAGCCTAACGGTTCGTGCGCCTTTGCAAGAGATGAGGTAGACGAAAAAAGGCTGATGGTCTGTTTTAGTCTACAGCCCTGCGCGACTTCTTGTTGCCGGCTTTGTACGAGTCTGTTTCTCTAAAATCTAGCAAACAGTGCCGAGTTACCCTGTCCATGCTGTCTAACCGCCCAGAGATATGTACTCAAATTCGGAGGTTGAGCGTAAGACCCAATTATTACTTGGCCTGGCCAAAGCCAGACGAGGCCTTAGATGAAGACTGGGTTGCTGCTATGATTTCTCAAATAGCAGAAAATCTCATCTTGTTAACTACTATCGATTGGGATGGTCTCGAAGCGCCCCTGGGCAGTATGTGGACTTCTCTGCGGAATTGGTATGGCCCATCTCCTGTTCAGAAATCTCAAAAATCTAAAACAAGACAGCTGCCCAGAACTACGACATATCTTTTGTAATGTTGGGTTACGACCGATTGATGCGGATAGTCAGGTAAATAATTGGATCCAAATATCCATCTGGATACTCATTGCCCCATCAGCTCTTCCAATTCGCTCATCTCAAAAGCTTCTCTTTGATTGTTCGATATGGCCTTCCGGGAACAGGTTAGTACTGCATTTCATTGACGAGCGTTTCTCATATCTTGAAGACTTCTTTCCCCTTTCAGAATCTCTTCCAGTGACCTTTTGGGACATGATCATCCATCGCTGTCCAGATCTGGAGGAACTTGCCATCTGCAGCTTCTCTTCTTCAGCTCGTATCTTCGACGTTCTTCCTATAAGTGCAGCACGGTGGTCGAAACTCCAAACTTTGACCTTAGGTTCGTTCGGCTATCAAGCCGATTTCTCATTGGGCGCAGCTGAAGAAATGTCCTTCTTTGAGTTTCTGGACAATCACCCTACGCTCAATTATCTTCGCTTGCAGTGGAACTTCAAACGATGGATGTCTCCCATCGATCTTCGGCTAGAACTTTCTCCCAATGCCCTTCCTGTACTGGACACATTTTTGGGCATATATCAGCAATTGGCAAAGCTGCCCAATCGCAGCTCCATTGAAACTTTGGATCTCACCTGCGAGCCTCTTCACGGAAACCGATTGACTCAACTCTGTCCCCTGTTACAATCACTCACATCGCTCACCTCCTTGGATCTGTGGACCCATCTGACAGGGCAGGATAATTCTCATCTGTTTTTATCCATATTCTCATCGTGCCCCAAACTTACTGATTTGCATTATATGAGCACCATGTCTTTCCCCATCGTGAGTCTCCTCTCACTTTATTTTTGAGTGGTGCTTACATTATCTCAATAGAAAACTCTGAAACAGCTTCTATCTCAGCTATATTCGCTCCCACACCTGAAACGGTTCTCTCTGACCAAAGGTCATAGATACGGTGACGAAAGTATGCTGGATAGCGCTCTTCTGATTTTGAAGTACAAGCCTACGCTAGAGCAGATTAACATTCGATGGGCGCGTGAGAAGGCCCCTAATCATCTCAAGCAAGAGGGCACATACGACATTACGTTCACCGAAGGCCAGCCTTCATCTATTCTGGTACATGAGCAGGGGATACCTTTCGTTGGATGGCCGTTTGATCGTAAATACAACCTTCGGCTAATCGGTCTCACGCAGTCACTGCCAGTGAAGCAACGTCAAATATTTCAGATATTACGAACTCGACGACATAGAGTGAGTATTCCGTCTCATTTGTAGTCTTTCACATCGACCGATCGCGATATCTTTATGTAAGGATTGAATTATTGAGATACCTTCGCCTACATACTGATATGAATTGAGCCGTTCTTGCCCTGTACTGTACTTTACTTTCATTCGTGCTGTAACAATTCCTTGCGCTGTTAACTTTTATTCCGCTCTTAGTTGTGTACTGATAGACATTGTTATTTTTGTGTATGTATGCTCTATCTGCTGCTTGCATTGCACTGTAATTCTATATATTTATTGGTCTGCATGTAATAAATTGTAGAGTAGGTCGGAGCAGGTACGTTTACTTGACTTCTTTCTCGCTCGCTCGACAACAAATGACCGACGGGTGATAAGGCAACTGAGGCGATGTGTACAGATTCTCCATTCCGTTGCGCAAGTGGCGTCGACTTTCTATCATACATGCGTTGTTGGTATGCGAACGTACAAATGTCAGAAACAGCCATTCTTTTACAGAATTATGCTCACAGACGCTCGCCGCATAGTGACGCTAACTCAGATCTATGAACAACAGCGGTCCCGTATGAGGTTTACTCCTAGGAAAGGAGCGAAAGGGAAGTCATTACTTTGGCCGAGTTTTCATGACTTGTTGAAAGTATCTATTGAGCACTTACACACTAACTAGAAACCCGCTCCGAAAGCCACATTCAAAAGAGATCCACATATTAAAATGAGGGCGATTTCGAAATTGTCAGTTCTTTTTATGTTGAGTTTGCCTTCCTTTTCTTCCAGTCTGCGAAGCGCAATCCAGAAGTTGGGTACCGGAGACCCATAGTATTATAATGCCATATAAGCAATGACTGAGCGGAGAACTCACAAAGCTCGTAGATTTCATAACACCAAGAAGGAAGTGCATATTCGACGAAGGCTTCTCCAAGAACAAATACAATGGCTGAGGTAAAGAGGAAATCAAGCCCCGGGAAGCTCCTGCAAGATCAACATCGAAGATCACCAACGGGCATAGGATATCGTCATCACCATCATTATAGAAGGTCTCTGGCCTTTATCATCCAACTTGCTGGTTTTGACCCATGTAAGCAACAAAGTGACATGTGCGTTTGTACTTTCGGCCAGCGCAATTACAGGGTCAGCAAAGTTTAGAACTGCGAACCAACGCATTCATGGATCGAAACTCGTGACGATCAACTCCATTACTCGGGATTGTCCTTACAAAGAATACTGGAAGAACCATAAAACTGTCAATGGTATCATTAATAGTGATTTCGGGTTTTCGAAAGAAGAGGTGGTGTCGTACCGAGATTCGTTCAGCCGATTCAACAAAGGCAATGACTATGAAACGGAGATGAACTGAGTGGGGCGAAGCATATCGGTTATGCACGATAGGGATTCTGTCCTCTTCGGTCGGGAAGACCGAGGCAATCAGAAGACATCATCGGGACCAAGCACTCTTGTACTTGAGATGAACGTCGTATTTTCATTTACAATCACAATCGCCCTCCTTGATTTTCCACGGTATGTGCACCAGACATAATAGGCGTTAATAGGTGGGCCTAAAACGAGAGTTTTGTGATATGATCGCGGCGTTTATTATCAGTTCATAAGGTATGGAAGCCCGAAGAACGGACATGTATAATGCACGAATAAGAAGCCAAAGAACTCCTTTACCTGGTACGAACAGTAGCGCGAATATGATGAAGACCATGCACGACTCATGAACTCAGTAACCTTACTTTATTGAGACGAAAATGATAACACCGAAAGTCTCCGAGTAACTGTGATCAAGTCAATTCTCAAGTATGTCGACAAGGCACCATGATGATGTACCTGAGAAGTAAATGCCACTGGATAGGCGCAGCATTGTCGTACGACACATGCTCAACTAAATCTGCACAACGTTCCCAATGACTAGACAAAGCAGCTTCAAACACGATATGCCGCACGGGACATAGATCGTACGATGAGATGTTGAGGCTGGACTTCGGGCACGAGTTCGGAAACTGAGACAAATCGTACCTCTACTAAAACCACACAATTTCGACGAGGAACACAAGAACCTAAAACACATAGGTATCAGGCTAAGGAGCCTCGAGACCACAACAGTGTTTGTAGTTTAAGCGAGCTGTGGGGTAGATGGAAGGAAAACTAAATGGGTACTATTCGCACAAGTACTCATCGGGTATGGGGTAAACGTCCTGCTCGGTTAGGTTCCGTGAATGTGATCGTTGGACTCCCCGTTGGGAGTGTTGGGAGTATAGTTGTAACAAGTCTGTCTGCTAAAGGAAGACGCAGTCGAAATCGATGATACCATGTTTCCATTAAATAGAAAGCAAACCACTGTTGACGTCCCACTTGGTTCAATGCAGCTTGTCATTGGATTTAACGGCGACATAGTAAGGCTTGTAACTGGAGTATTCACCTGTGAACGTGGATGTAGGTCAGATCCATGTCTCCATATTATTGAATGAGAGAAAATGAATCACTGTCATCAAAGCGGATATAATAAGCCCCAATGCATAGAAAGTCCATGAGGAGGGATGAGACTAGTGTAGAGAAGCAAGTCATGAGCAATTTCGTGCATGCCCAAGAACAAATCTCGATTGTAGAGCGAACGTGGCACTGTTGCTCAAACGGCGAGGTGAATCCTTCTAGATCTGTCGCGCAGCAGATCTTCTCAATTGACGTGACG
The DNA here is from genome assembly GCA_003313055.1 of Termitomyces sp. MG145. Classification (NCBI taxonomy): domain Eukaryota; kingdom Fungi; phylum Basidiomycota; class Agaricomycetes; order Agaricales; family Lyophyllaceae; genus Termitomyces; species Termitomyces sp. MG145. The sequence continues at coordinate 40,581 of QGOB01002724.1, read as the reverse complement.
CATCTGACTGGACACCGACGACGCGACCAACGAGGAACTACTGAAAAAAGAAGAAGCGAGAGGTCAGTAGGGATGGTCTTCATCTCAACAATTGAGGATGTTATGAAGTCTGCAACTTTGGCAACCATTTCTGATATTATACCCGCTCGATGCTTCACTGTAGATGTTGGAAGGAGCTCAAATAGGCCGTTCTATATGTGAAAATCCCCGCCACGGAGGATACTACTGACGAGGAAGGGGAGGATGAGGACTCCGTACGATATGGCGAGGGTTGTATCGATAGTGAGCGCGAGGATGTAAATCGCGTTTCATACTGTAATGACGAAAGAAATGTCATGACAGTCTTGAAGTTCGCCGGAACAATCAGATATATACTTTCTATCAAAAGAAGTGAGAACCCAGGCATTCACTGCTTCAGAAACTTCAGGGGTCCGTAGTACTAAACTTCTTGTGAACTCGGACAACGAGGCCGGTCACGGTGGAGTCGGACCGATGATTTGACCTCCCAGTGGGTCCATTTGTCGTACGATTTGCAAGCTACATGGCGATAGACAGATACCATACGAAACTTGTCAAAGGAAAACTATCACGCGATATGAGGATCAACAAAATGCTGTGATGATGTCATTGTACCCTGCCTGGAAAAATATTGTGGTTACATAGGGGCCGCCGCTTTCGCGCCATCATGATCCCGGCTCAAACCAAACCCACTGGCACTGAAGTCGTCTATCGTCGAACATTTAATCCAAATACTTACGTGCGTATATCTATCTATGCGATGCACCATCGTAGATTCAATCATGTGATATCGTACAACTTGAGACATGCACGGCGCAACAAGTACACTGGTTATAAGTCGGCTGAAAATTCTAGCCGATGCTTATTTCCCCAAACCACATGGTACACACGTTTCCACGCTGGGGCCAAAGAAGCACATCGGTAGCTCTATCCCATGACTTCCCGATCTGAAGGGTCATTTCGGTGGCTCGCCGATCATTCGCGTTAGGTCTAGATGCCCCAAAATGCATGTATATGTGTATATAAAGGGTCATTTAGTATCTGGCGAAAACCTTTCTCTTGTGTCTTACCGTCTCTTCTCCGGTTCTCAAGATCTTAGCGTCTGAAGAGATGGGTGTACGCTCTTGTAGTGTTTTGCGTTCCTGATCACACTCGTTAACTTATTCCACAGTATAGCGCTCGTATAGCATCTAATCCTGTGCGTCTTCTCCCTGCATCCTAGAATGAACTGATACTTATTGTTATGTAGTATGTAGTAGGGTCCTTTGCCTGCATCGGCGGAGGTCTCTTTGGTTTGGATATCTCCTCCATGTCTGGAGTGCTAAGTGTAGGCGGCGGTTCTTTTCGGCACATTTCTTGGCATTTAATAACTTGAACTTCAGAATCCTGCGTATCTCAAAGTTTTCAATAAGGTTACATCGATTTCAAATGGTATATTGGCCAAATTGATTCACGCTTTGCTGTAGCCCGGACCCGGTGCACAAGGTGCCATGGTTGCCGCTATGCCTGCAGGATCTCTCGTTGGTGCTCTCATGGTGACGCAATTGGCGGACAGGCTCGGACGCAAGAGAACCGTTATTTTGGCTGGCATGATCTGGGTTATTGGTTCTATCCTCCAGTGTGCCTCGATTGTGAGTAGTCAATCGAGCGTTACAGTGATTGCGTGAGACGTACTGTTGATTCACTAGAATCGTGGAATGCTCGTTGTCGGACGTATTATTTCCGGAATATCTGTTGGCCTTTCCAGTGCTGTCGTCCCTATCTATCAGTCTGAAATTACCCTACCTTCTATTCGTGGTCGCATAGTTTCTCTCCAGCAGTGGTACGTACAACGCCTTTTCCGATGGACAGCACAGTTACTCAAGGTTTCATTAGGTCAATTACGTGGGGTATCCTGATTCAGTACTTCATTCAATTTGGGTGCTCGTACATCGATGGTGTCGCCTCCTTCCGTATTCCTTGGGGTTTGCAAATGATTCCGGCCATTATCCTGAGCTTGGGCATGACGTTCTTCCCCGAGAGCCCACGTTTCTTGTTCGACCAGGGAAGGTATGGTGACAAACAACTTGGTCTTTTGTCCCTAATGTCATTTCCAATTCTAGGGAGGAAGAAGCTCTCCAAGTCTTGGCTGATCTGCATGGCGGAGGAGACAAAAATAATGAGCTCGTTGTTCTGGAATACGAGGAAATCAAGCAACAGGTTGTTACACGACGTTCTTTCTATCTCGTCAATCTTAACCAAAAGTTTGAAGGTGTATTTCGAACGTACCGAAGGTGCCAAGTCGTACCTTGATCTATTGAAGGCTGGCAATCCCCGTCGTGTCATGTTGGGTTGTACACTTCAGATGTGGTCTCAATTAACTGGCATGAACGTTATGATGTAAGTTATTTGTTTGGACCCCTTCAGCTGCTCATCGCCATCAGGTATTACATTATCTACGTCTTCCGCGGTGCAGGTCTTACTGGTACTCGCGGCAATCTTATAGCTGATGTTAGTTTCTGCATGTGTGCGGCTGTGTCGTTCTTTTCCTCACTGTTTTTTTGTTGCTAGGCTGTCCAATATGTTCTTAACGTCGCCTTCACTGGTATGCCAATGTTGTATATTTTTTCACAGATGTCCCTCAGTCTTGTTTCTTAGTCCCTGCTATCCTCTATATTGACAAATGGGGTCGTCGTCCTATGCTTCTCATAGGGACCTTGCTCATGGGTTTCTGGCTGTGCCTCGTCGGTGGCCTTCAGGCACGTTTTGGACACTGGGGTCTAGTCAACGGCGACAGTATGTTCCTCTTTTACTGTTTTGATGCTTAATTTCCTGAGATCATTCAATAGCAATCTGGCTTGTGACTGGTCATGACGCTGCCACGAAGGCGATCATAGTCTGCTCGTATTTCTTTGTCTGCAGGTACAGAGATGATCTAATGATAGGTTTCTTTTCGATTCTCATCCACCTGTTTTATAGTTTCGCTATCACTATGGGGCCCGTGTCGTGGACTTATCCAGCAGAACTGGTATGTCGAGACATCATTTTGTAAATAAGTTGATTCAACTGGTTGTCTAGTATTCCCTTAAAATTCGAGGCAAGGCAGTGTCGCTGGCGACCGCGACTAATTGGGCCTTTAACACGGCGTTAGCATTTGCCGTACCGCCCGGTCTTGCTTCCATTGCTTGGAAGACATACTTCATCTTCGCAACTTTCAATTTTGCCGCTTGCATCCATATCTTCTTCATGTTCCCGGAGACTGTCGGACGCACGCTAGAGGAAGTGGAGGCAATCTTTCGGCAAGGTCATATCTTTACTGCCTGGAAGATTGGACGCGAAGTTGGAAGAAAGACCGTCGGAGAGATTACTGCGAAGGACAAAATTCAAGTGAGTTTCAATAACCAGTGTATATCTTGACTTGACTTTGTTTTTTACCTCACGCCTTTCAGAGAGTATCGTTGGATGAGAAGTCAACTGCATGAAGCAGACATCAATTCTAAGAGTTTTGTTATGATTGTGACGTATCATATGACCTGATAAACTTTACGTACATATACCCTATACCGGAGACGCTATCACGAATGTGTCATTCATTCTAATTTCGAGATTTCTTGATGACAGCTAAGTTATATGTAATTGTTGGGGCCTGTTATTTAACAAAGACACAACCTCTTGGCCATGACCAAATCAGGAAATATTATCCTCCCCAGAAAAGAAATAATTCAAATCCAAAATCCAGACTAATGAGAGAAATGGCGATGTATAATCGACTGTCATATGTGATCAATCAAGTATGTTGAGCATATAAGTTTAAGTAAATCACCCGAATCTCATTTCCATTATGTCTGACGAGTCTGTTATCGATGCCTTTGGCCTCGAGACTCGGACACCACTCCAGGAGGATGACTTTGTTGCTCAAATCCTCTATTTCTATTTCTTGAGAGTTGCGTGCCTCAACACAGAACGCGATTCTGTCACGGAGATATTACCCATAACTTTCTGCGATTCCTCGGACTGTCTCGACAGCTCCTCTCTAACCTCTAACCTCGTTCAAGTGAGTAAAGGTGTCTGTGTGAGTATCTAATTTGTCGGAAGCGATGAGATGACTCGGCTCACGGATTAAGGAAGATAGTGTGATAATCAACCACATCGCTATGTAGTACATACATACTTGGCAAGCTAATCAAGTAAAAGACACCACTGTTGGACACAAGTCTTCTTTGCTTTACATGTGCCGATGTAATTATTCATCATGAGCACTCAAAAGCGCACGAACCACGAGTCAAGGCCTTTTTCTGGTCTTTTTATCTGATCCTAGCCATAATGTAGGACATTCTACTCAGGCTATTACAGCTTCTCATCCATCGATTTGATGACAGCTGTTCAGCGATAACAGGATAATGAACTCACAAGTATCATTTACTATGATGGTTTGCCCCTTGTGTAGAGGTAACAGGATGCTAATACACAAGTATTGTGCCCTCTGGATCTTGCTATCAGTTTCCTTCATGATTTTTGATCCGTGCGCTGTCACGATACACGTGACTACATCCCGACACCCTTTCTATATAACTTACCCCCTCACAATGCTAAAACTCACTTTATGCAGCGGCCATCTCTCGATAACGTCCCTACGCGCCCATTTCAGCTCCGAAAAGATATCCCCTGCCTCACCTACCCTTCGAAGGTGTGCGTTAGCACGTGCTCCTAAGCCTCACACATGTTGCGAGTCTCGCCACATGTTCAGATACCATGTCGCCGCCGATGAGCCGCGCTTTCGCGACGCGCATTATGGACATTGAGAGTTCTACCGTTATTTACCTTGTCTTCTGATTTGAAATTTGAATGAACATAATTTTTATCTTATGCAGGATTTTTCATTACAGTCACTGCACTAATACAGCCATTGAAAACAGTGAAGACACGAGTGTTGAATCGGTCACATGAGAGTTATGTCGAGTAGTGATCGCGAAGGAACATATTCTCCACTGACATCACACGTCCACTTGGATTTTGCGATGAAGTGAAGACCGTGCAAGAGCCAATCATATTTTCCAGAGTATAAGTTCCCTAATCTATAATTGGGTATTTGACTGACTATTCATTACAATGATCTGTGGGTACCGAGCCCATGATTTGAATCTAGAAAAACATTGGGCACACCGGTCATTATATTTACACATACCCGCATACGCCAGCCTCCAGTGCATACTTTGACTGCGTACTGGTTTGGGTCAAATAACATTCTGATCACATCTGCCAGCTACTTGCCTGGACTTGCCATGTGTCACTCAGATAAGAACCAAAAGGCCTGACGGCAACGTACTTAGGTGGGAAAGTGTTGACTGTCGGATAGTCTGCCTTGTTCGTCGCTTCCTGTCAGCCACATATCTTACGGAATACACTTGTCGGATCTCGCCTGCCAGCCTCAGTTGCTTCTCGTCTTCAACAGCATCCCAGGCTGTAAGTCCATCCTTGTGTTGTTCGATACCTAGACCTATGACTTGTGGCTTACGTAGCATTTTTAGGCTCTTGTGTTGTCATAGGTAGATGGTGCTCTTTGTCTTTGACAGCATCTGAGGTTCATTTTCTTTCTTTTCTGTTTTAGGTCCAGGTCATCGGAAAGTACGGATATCTTCTAGGTGCCTCAATGCCGCGGTTTTCACAGGTCTTTTGGGTCCTCACTTTGTTCCCCGGTCTATTTGGACGTCAAACTACACTAAAGAGTTTCACGAAATCTACAGAGTGGGATCTTAACACTCCTCCAAATGAGAACAGCACCAGCCATCTATTATTTGATACGGTGAACTCGTTACTACAACACTGGACGAATGTACGGTACCGTAACGGTGAGGAAGCATCTCATTCTCATCCATTGTCTTGATCTGGCTGAATATGTATCTGCCTAGGACATACCGTCGTGCCTGGAACGATACCCTTAGGAACGTTGCTTTACCATGGAACATACTCATCAGAAGTTCCTGCTGGTCCTGAGTGGCTCGCGACAGACCCAGAGATTTCGTACTTTTTCTGCTGGGGCACACGCGATAAAGGTTGTTGGCATCATACCTATGTAGCGACGCGGCCTCTCAAAGTCCTGTATTTCGATGGGAGCAGTGCCGCCAAGATGTTAGGAGGGACGATGGATGCCCAAGACATTGTCGCGTGGGGCGCAACTCGGCCTGAGTGGACGCATCAGGAGTCCAAGAGGATAAGAGATCTATGCACCTGGGGAAAGCAATTTGCACTCGATGGTTTTGTCCGGTACGTTGCCCGACTCTACAAATGAAGACTACTTTTCATACAGAGAATACAATATAGGATGTCAACTGATTTTGAAATCATGCATTGCAATTTCAACAACGGCTTGCAGCCTGTGTCGAAACTCAAACTAGTCAACTCAATTGACGGAAGACCGCCACACCCAGGGTCAGGTCCCTTTCCTGTCATCGCTGACCGCCGAATTCAAAGTGCGATGGTCATGGGTGGGTCGTGGCATAACCATTACCCGGGTGATCCCCGGATAGAACTCGACCTATCTCGTCTAATTTCTTTCTATGATACGGAGCTCGTCCCAAGCCTGATCTCGTCACGTTTTAATAAAACGCGGTTTGTTCATCGTCTTGAGGCTATCTCCTCCGATGATATCAAGGCTGTCGTGTTGGCTATCGAGGATGCACTTGTGAGTCCGATTGAAAGCAGCGGGATAGATTGGAAGGGATTGTTCCGAACCATTACTCTTCGGTATGCTGACCATCTAGAGGTCCTAAGCCACCATCTTAATTCGACAGAGATCAATACGACAATGCGGACTCCATCAGAGACTGTAGGCCTTCTCCTACCAGAGCTGCGGACCATGTTAACACCTTACATCCTTCACGATACAATTCCTCCGCCTTCTGGAAATTCTACCAGTAACTCCTGGGCTTCATCTACATTCCGGTTGTGCGCAACGACACATATCAGCTTTATTACGGGAATGCAACCCTCTCTGATGACCTCTTCTGAACGCCTTCTCCTGAATGCTATCAGTGATACAAACCGAGAAATTTGTCGTGTGATCGTCAAAATCTGGGCAGAGGCTGTCGTACAAGGGCTTGATCCCGCTTTGCAACCTCCTAACGCCGAATCAGATGTCGACAAAAACAGACTAAACATCACATTAGATGGTTGGCGAGCAGATATCAAAGGACTTATGCAGTGGCTGGATTGGAGTATCTGGGTCAAATGCCGGCCAACTTGTGGTTTCGAGGTATGTACTGCCTTTGATGACCAAACCCAACTGTCAACCGTTACAGGAAATGTGCTATCTACCGACATGGCCTTTCTTCCGTAGACCCAGAGATAAAGATCTTCATCCGGGGGTTTTTGAGCCTATATATATTGATGAGATCTATCCCAAACCTCGATGCGTACGACGAGTTGCCCCCTATGAAGCATATCTTTAAGGTTATCTTGACCTGCGAAACTATATCCAGAATTCGTGTAGCATATAAGAATATATATATATGGTTAGGATTCATTCCCATGAAATAATAGAGCCCGTGCTCTTGGGGCAGCCCATTCACCCAGCTTTCCTTGCCCTGCTTGACTAACAGTCAGAATCGGTTGTTGGCATCAGTTTCATGCCAGGCTACCATGGGAGGTTCACCATACTGCTCTAGTCATGCAGTTTCTCTGACTTGTTCCACCTGAATTCCACCATGCCTTTCAAGAGTTCATGGGCCTTTCCCATATAGTTCATCTCCCAAGCTGTTTCTACTGTTTTTGAAATAGCTGAAGCATTCATCCATTGTGAGTACTTACCAGAAATATCTCTAATAGGACTCACAAAGTTTTGGGGTGTCATCAGATGGCAGATGAGGAGGATTCTTCTTGTTTTCTTCCTCAACTGTCAAAAGTGAGTGAAAAAGGAGACTAGTGAATGATATGAGAGACAAACTATATACAATCAATGCCTTCAATTTATGCTCTATTTGAATCATCACCCAAGCATTTGGGTTGCAGATATCTGTTCTTGAAAAGTGGTGGTGGCACTGGTATATTGGTTCTGCCAACAACCAGTTGAGCCAACTCCTTGAAGACTGGCATATAGCAATCTTGTATTTCCTTGTTCATGGCACAAGAGCCAATCAAATCATCCAATTCCTTGTGCAGCCTGTCCTCCCCAGCTCAGTGACATAGTTGTAGGGCCTCTGTTAATCAGGATTCTGACTGTCAGTCCTAGTCCTGATTAAGCCATTTGATTGATCCACAAAAATCAGGTGAGTGTGAGTGCTTGATAATGAAGTGCTCAGCTTCATGAAAAACAACTAAGACACAAAAGTTCAGGGCATCCAACACAATGAACTCAACAAGCACATATAGTACAATGTTTTTAATAATAATCTTTGATTGGGTAATTGGTGGTCTAAAGACTCTTGACTGAGGTATCAATAAGCTTGGTGTAAGGTCTCCATACTATGGGGAGCCAGACACTTCAGGAAATGTACCATGTTTCTTGAGAAAAATGTGTCAGAAATATGTGAGATATTACATGAGAAATACATCAAGAATATGTGAAATGTTTTTTAAATGTTTTTTTCAGAGAATTATAAATTTCTCAATTATTTCATTTCAAGAAAAATAACAAAAATTATTCAAATGGTTCTTAGTTATTTTCTTGACAGACACATGGTGTATCAACACATGTTTCTCAAGAAACCTTTGTTGTGATTTCTAATTTTATCTTGGGAAACACTCTTTGTTCTTCCTTAGAAACACATGTCATAGCTAGCTCAAACTTTTCTCAATGAAAATCTAACATTATCATTCAGAAATATTATACAGAAACACATGTTGCCTTACTCAGTGCACAATTCTCAATTCACTCAGCATGCAATTATGGTAGTAGAAGACTATATGCACTTACCTCAAGTCAATGCAGAAGCTCAAAGTAAAGGACCAAATGATCACAGGTCAGAAAGAGAATCATTTCTAAGAAGTGTGCTGCAGATATAATTGAATCATCTCCAAAGGTGAGCCAAAGCAGTCAGATGCAGCAAATAGTCGCTTGTCTGACCACCTCCCTTACAGAGAAGATTTGCAAGATAAACACATATTTCAGTCATAAGATTTCCAATCTTCTCATCTTTAGCATGCTGTGTTGCTTGTGCTTCCAATTGTCCAGCATTCTTGATGCAATTGTAAGTCAACCAACTCAAGAAAGGCTGATGAACATAAGACTCACATCCTCCTCTGTGTTGCCAGCATATTCAATTCCCCCCCACCTGTTTCTTTTTCCCTGGAAGTGCCCCATAATATGCAGTATCTTTGTCATCCAGGTCAGAAGAGGTTGCTGAATTGGTCTTTTGACATTTAGTTGTTCTAGAGTTCTGCTCCTTCCTCTCTCTCTTGGTCCTTGAATCTGCTCAATAAATAACAATTTGAGCAACTAAGTATGACACCTTGCAGATTTGAGCAATGGAACAAGGCATTGTTACTGTTACTGGCTTTGGGGCATTTGGCATTGTCTGGGGCCATGGCTGATAACTCACCACATGCTAAACAAAACTTGGATTTGCATGCATTGCAAACTTTTTCTCTTGGTCTAGAAAGTCTCTCAACATTCCTAAGGCTTGTCCCCTCTGCTTCCTAACTAGTTTTGATGTTCTTTATTCCAGATCATCCTATCTATGATTATCTCTTGATCTGAGGCATCTGGAAGATAATCTGCTATGTCCACCATTTTAGCATTAATAAATCAAATTTCAACTCCTATTTTTCTGCCTTATTCCCTGGTAGAATACTCTATTATTTTATTATTAGCCTTTCAGAAATGTAAATTATCTAAGTGGGTTTATGTTTTCAAGGTTTCTAGGGATTGTCTGCTTGTTATGCTTACAGCTTTCAGCATATATTATGGTTTAGGACTTCTGACAGTAGATACAGAGTTGTATCAGCTACAACATTGTTCTTGTTGTGCTCTGCCACCTAACCAAGCAGGCTGTCTTCATTCTGTGCTGTATAACCTCATACATAGACTGCAACATAAATAAGAGTAAATAATAAAATAATGATTAATATACTGGGTAACAAGCCTCCTTGTTTCATATCCCCCTCATAAGATCATTCAGGGTCTCATATACTGAGGGTACATCTTCAGACCATGATACTGAAACAACTATGGCAAAATAAAGCAGAAAATAAAGAGGTGGAAAATAGCATCCCACCCATGAGTCCATACCAGAGCCTTTGCAAAGCTCTTACATTGAAAGATAAGTAGGATCCAGGATCCTACAAGAAGTGTTGATTGGGCTATTCCTCACAACCATTGCCCAACACATGCATTTCAGAGGATCAATATAATCTCTTCATGTTCATCTGGTCTCTGAGGCCCCCTTCCTCAGCTACCATGTCATCCCACCTTTCTACCACAGTGCTGGCCATAGTGCTATGAGCAATGTCAACAGGTATAACTGTTTCAGTTGCTACACATTTGAAGGCTGCAACATTGGCTGCAATCTTACTTGGCACTGTTTTTTTGGGTGGGTTGGACATGGCTTTGTGGGTAGCAAGTTTGCTACCCATAGTCAAGGACTGTGGAGGTACTGTAGGTACCTTATGAGGGGCTGCATCTGTAGAAGGTGCTGAGTTGTCCAAAAAGCTATTAGCATTGAACTCCTTGTCAGAATCAGAGGCAAGGAGGGACACATCAAGTCCTATGGGTCAAAGGTTGTGTTCTAGCAGCACAGATGGCCATTTAAGGTTGATTAGCCAGGTATCTCAACCTAGCATCTTCTCCATATCAAAGCCACTCTCCGTCTGTGAGCAGCATGAGGCTATAAGCTTTGAGTAGCTAAATAAGAACACAGAAAATGTTCTTGGTCATCCAAGGTGGAGTAGTACCACCTGTCATAACTAGGTAAGGCTCCTAGAGCACCAAAGTCCTCCAAGCATTCATGACAATTATTGTCTACAAGGTCAAACAAATTGGTATGGAGACCACTTCCTGACCAGTGACAGTCATATACTATATGTATATGCATGGTCAATCCACACCTGCAGGATTTGATCAGTTAAGAGGTGCCAGAGCACCTCAGTTTTGCTCAGACTTTGAGCATGTGTAGGCTCCACATAGAGCCTGTACAGAGGGAAAGTGTAGTTATTAATGGCCTGAAAGGCCACTGAAACTTTCATGGTTATAAGCTTCCACAGCCTCTGCATAGAGCTGTGGGCATGCAATAATGAGAGCAAAAACTCTCATCTAAGTGCATGTGCATTAGTACCATCAGGAGACAAGGTCCAAGCCAAGATATAACCAAAGACAGAGCTTCAGTTCACTCATCTTGAACTGTCAATTGCAATTCCAGATACAAAGTTCTGGGATCCTAAGTGACCATGGTAGCTTTACTTATGGGTACTGCACAGAATATTCATAAATTTCAAGCAATTGTGGTTGCTTATTTGTGTAGCATTGGAGGGTAGCTCCATTGCTATAAAAGAGTGCATTCATGCTGCCCTACTCTTATGGAGGTTCCACAGGATCTCCTTCTTTAACTATGCTAAGCAAAGTGTACAATGCATTGTGCCTTGGACATCAATGTGGACAGTATGAAGACACACTTGCCCAAGGAAAACAGGCATTGGCTCTTTGTACTCCTTCTGTTGCATGCATCTGCAATGCTCAGATGCACTGATAACAACACTCAGGGTGTGAAACTTAATCAAGTTCCCATCAAGCATCACTTTGAAATTGCCTACTGAGTGCAGTACTTACTGCTATGATAAGCCTGGGTGATATATATTATCCTAGACATTTTGTGGGTACAAGCAATCTTTGCTTCTTTGCCTGCATATACTACATTGGTCATTAGTGACCAATGAAAGTTAGGATGCAGTATGCCCCTAAATCATTCTGGCATTTCCAATGCCCTTTGACATGAATCATATTCTGGAAGGTGGCCAGGAATGGTATCATTCAACTGCTGGAAGTCTTGCTCAGACTTCTTAGCATTATGTGCTAAGTGTCATTCAACCTTAACCATGTGCACCTTTTTATGTTTGTTTGTCATTGTCAGGCTCTATCTCCTGGTACATCCTTGAGGAGTCCATATCATCAGACCTCCTCATTGTCATCCTCCTCAGCTGCCTGCTAAATAAAAAACTTTTTGTCACTAGCTTCACAATGTATCATTGTAACAGGCTGCTCAGGGTTTTTCTGAGAGAAGGTGTAGGTATGAGATTGCTCAGCCTCAATGTCTCCAGTATCTGTGCCAGTGGGTACATTTTTAGGAAAATGTACTGATATGGCAGAAGCTATGTGTTTACTATTCTTTGCTGAGCTGGCCATACCAGGTTTACTTGTTGATAGCATCACCTAACTACTAGTTGGAATCTGCATAGGCCTCACTGGGCCTGTGGGTATAATTGGGACTGGGTTAGCTGACCCAGTCACTACAGATCTTGGAGTAGGTGCATTTTCACCTTTCCCTTTTCCCTTTTCCCTTTTCCCTTCATCAGCCTATGTTGAGACTAATCTTCCATAATTATGTCCTCACCTTATGAGACAGATTCCACATAGAGCAACACAGGTGCCCTTGCAGCAGGTGATAAGGAAAAGTCCAGTCAATGGACCTTCCATGAAAAATCTTTAGAAGAGGACACTGATTGCTTTCCAAAAACAAGTGCAGCTTGATAGAGGTCCTTATAGGCCTCATCACATGGTTGTTTCATTAAATCAAGTTTATTAAGGACTTGATCAAGTACAATCTGTACTACTGAGTGTTGATACCTATATTCTTTGGCACTCCAGCATTATTCAGACACTGCAACAGATGAGCTAACTGCTCATTATCTTTTACATTTGAAGAAGGCTCTTGAGCCTTTTCTTTTTGCTTATCCTTGGTCTTTGGGGCACCACTAGAATGCCCTGCATATACCTGACTATGCTATGGCTCATATGACTCAGAAGACAGTCAGGTGCACTAACACATTGTTGTCTATGTCTATAGCAAGAGGCAACACAGGTGCAAACCTGTTCTGACTCATTCTTGGTCTACTAAATATAGTAGATACTTGCAGACCTGCAGATACAACTGCTTGTGTTACTACAAGACTCTGTAGTAACAAATATTGACCAGCCTCCAGCAACTATACAGGCTGTACAGTTGTCAAACATTGGCCACTCTGAACACTATGGGACAACATCACTTGTCATCCCTGGAATGACAATCCTTTCATAAATTGCAGAGAGGACAATGTATATTCCCCTTATATGCCCTGGCACCTTGCCACTCCATATACACCATCTTGCTTTCTCCTCCTTCTCTCCCTCTTTTGAGTCAAACTGGATCAAATAGTACTAGAAAGAGAAGTCAGGACCCTCTCCCCAATTGTTGGTTTTTTTCTGGCAAGACAAAGTGGTAGACTGTGCACAGTTGGTGGACTCTGTATAGTAAGGGGAAAAAAAGTTGAATCTCAGCCTCATATACAACAAGCAGCTGATGTAAGGCAGAGATCCTCTTTTGGTAGCCAGGTGCTGGCCACCACAAAAGTCATCACTGATTAATTGGTGATGATCACTGGCCTCCCAATGACTTGGTTTGTCTAGTCAATTGCTTAGGGCATTTCATACCCTGGAGCTCCAGGTATCAGTCGAGGGCCTCCAAGTTCTTACATATATTGAGCAACTCCCATGTGATGTCATTGAGGCTCCAATCTAACCTCAAAGTCCAGGCCAGTTTGTGTTCAGCAATGACCTATAAGGTTCTCAACAAACCATTCCTGGTTGTCTGCAGCACCAAAGTCATATGGCTCTTGTGTAGCTTGATTAAGAAACATTCAATTTTCTGCAGCCTTATATGGCTGCAGTAGCAACACATAGAACTTTGAATGGAGCCTTTGTGCTTGAAGGGCTCCTGGAAGTTCCAATGTATAGTTGAAAGTCTTGTCATAGACTTCCAATACCTTCTACAGTCCCACTCATTTATGACAAAGCTTTCAAGCTTATCCCTTTGAGAGCATCAAGGTTCTTTGTCAAAAAGTAATCTAATGTACTTTTCTGGATGTCTGGACTAGCACTCCTATGCTGGTTTGCAGCATGCATCTGAAATACACATGCTTCTATAATGGCATTGTGAGCTGTTGCCAGATTCTGCAGCACCTGAATCACAAAGTTCTTAATACTTTCTGTTATCATGAAGTCAGCTCTGATCTCCTTTAACATAGATGGCATATAGCCCCTATTCAATCTGAATAGTGCATGTTTTGTCATCTACAAAACACTTGCATTAAATGCAATTTCAGTGAAGTCCAGTAAATTGACACAGTTGTGCTGATCTAGTCTTATGACTAAATACAATATCTGGCCAACACTGCAGTTGGTCCATTCAGTCTGTCCATTTGTTTGAGTGTGGAATGACATAGACATTAGGAGCTTTTCTTCTAATAACTTATAAAGTTCACACCACCATTTAGATGTGAACTTTGAATCATGGTCACTTACAATTGAGCTAAGGAGGTCATGTAGCCTCACTATCTTCTGTAAGTATATCCATGACAGCTGTGTAGCCATCATAGTCATAAGCACTGGTATAAGGTGTACCATGCTAGTCATTCAACAAATGATTATTCATAGATAATTGTACCCTTTAGACTCTGAAAATGGACCTGTCAGGTCCTGCCAACAATGGGGGCTCAGCTACACTGGCAAGTCCTTACTAGGCAAGCTTGGAAGGTGTGTACAAGTCTGGGGCTGATCAGAAGCTCCGGTGAGGCTACAGGGGTCCAGGGTGAAGTCCTGAAGCTCTGGGGTTACAAAGTAGTGACGGGCATGGTGATAGGAGTGCTCCAGAGTGAAGGAGTACAAGTTTGGGGAAGTTGGATTTAAGAAGACAAGATGAGAAGGGAAGGGGAAAAAGTGAGATTGATTAGAGGCTGGAGATGAGTATGAGAGATAGTAGATATGAGTACAAAATGAAGGAGAAATGGAAGGAGTAAAGAGTTAAAAATGAGATGAGATATGGAACTCAGAGACAGAGATATAAGAAACAGGCATGGAATAGGGGTACAAGGCATGGGATCAAAGTACAAGGTGTGAAGACAAGATATGAGATACAAGACAAGAGATAGAGAAACCTGAGATGGAAACAGACAAACTAAACAAGAATTAAGGCAATATCAAGACTACCAACTAGTACACTGTCCTACAACCTACATATATACTGTCCCCCAGCTAAGCTCCAGGGTGAGGTCTCAGCCCCAGGGTCATGGCATCCATTGGGGTGTGCTGGCACAGGCCACAGTTGCATTGTGCAGGGCGGATCGGTGGTCACGGTGCATGGTGGTGGTGCCGCTAGCACCACAGGCAACAGGTGTTGGAGCTTGATGACATGTCGGCAGTTCACGGGTGGAATGCGACATAACAGCCAAGATGCCAGGGTCCAGCAATGTCTGGTGATGTGGAAACCTTGGAGTGATGTGGCAGCTGAGGTGCCAGAGTTTGGTGGTGGCCATGGGAATGTTTGGAGATGTCCAAGGGTGTTGCCAGTGCCAGCATCCTGGGGAGGTGGGGTCATTAGTGGTCCTGGGGGTGTATAGGCAGTGGAGGAGTGTGTAGGGTTGGGATAGTGTGTGAAGGCCTAGAATTGGTGGGGTCATGACAGGACTGATGAAGTCCATACCAATAGAGATTTAATGAGTATAGGCAGAGAATGAAGTTTTTCTACTGGCCTTTGGTTGGATACTTTGGATTGTTAGCACACTTTGTAGGTATTACAAAATACCTGTGTGTCTGCCACAATTGTAGGCTACCAACATCACCAATGGATATATTCCATTGTTTGTTGGGCTCCAACGTGTCCCAACATGGTATGTGCCTGATCCAGAATCTGGGTCACTAAACAACAATCTTGAAGGATATATAGCACCTCAATACCTGCTAGATTCTTCATCCATATCAAGCCATCTGCTACTCTGAAGGCCTTATAGTTCTTTGGGTGCCCAATAATTTTAGCAAACAGAGTATCTTTGCTAATCCCTGCACTCACCTGACAATACAATACTGTATCATTGAGCTGCCACAGAACACCTCCACTGGCAGGAGATGCAATTGCATCTTTTAGATATATGTCCTTGCCTACTCCTTCAGGTAGTACAGAATTTCTTCCAAGCTCATGTAAGGAGGAGCTAGCTGGCTGCTCCATTCCAGTAGTTGACTACCACTAGGTAGTCAAACCAGAGTAGTAGCAAACAGCCCTCCTGGCATCACTCCACCTTCCATGCTCACACCTATGCATGACATAGCATCTTCAATCATTCCTACTGGAGCACCTTGAAATGCTCCATATGCTACATGCCTGGACTCTGTTCTGGCCACTGCATCCTCCTTGGACATTGCTGTCCTTAAACTTCATATAATGTTGCTGATAATGTTATGATTGTATATCACTGATGATGAGAACTTCCTGGTTGAAGTTCATTTGTGTTGCCAAGACAAGAGTCAATGCAAGTTGACTTAGAAAAATGTAACAGGTTGTGTTACATAGCCTTCAGTACTGTAAGTCAGAACCTGTCTATTAGATCTGCCTACAGTGTGCAATGAAAAACTATTGAGGTTACATAATTGTCACCTCATACATATACTACAATGTAAATAAGAGTAAATAATAAAATAGTGATTAATATACTGGGCAATGAGCCTCCTCATTACACAGATGGTCTGCTGCCTTGCCTTGAGGGCCTCAGAACCCTCTTGGACCTCCTTGGACCTCCTTGGAAGGTTTGGCCCCCTTGCTACCTGGGCCCTGTCAACCCACCCGTGCCACTTCTGCTCCCCAAACCTCCCTCTCCCAGATAGATCCCTTGGTGCTACTTATATGGCACATGGCACACCAAATACTGTGTATATTTGTCATAGCATAATATTTACATTAGTTCTTTTTTTGTTGATACTAGTTGAAATCTTAGAAACTGGTCAGATTCACCTTGTGTGAAATGAGAACTAGGACTCCATTAAAACCTGTAACTACATTACAAATATTGCGTCTGTTATTGCTTGCTATACTTATACTGGATTCAGTATCACTGTTTAGAACATGTCAAACAACATGTTTGGCTGGAGGAAGTGTTGTTCCATGTACACTACACTGTAGGTATACATGTGATTCCACCTATTCAAGCAGATTGGTTCTGCAAGAGAACTTACAAGGGCATCTTTGTTGCTAAAGCTTTGTGACTGGTGTTCAGCTACATGTATTTTGTGGCACTCAAAGAACGTTTAAACATAATGAATCATCCGACTTTAGCTCAGTTGGTAGAGCGCAAGACTGTAAAGGATGCATTTATCTTGATGCCGCCTGTTCGATCCAGGCAAGTCGGATCGCCTGCCATGGAGATAATGTTTTGCTTCTCCCCTGCTCACCGGAATGTAATGCATTTATCATACTACATTGTCAGGTCGGATTCTTGTTTTTATACCTAGTTCAGATGTGCAACTAAATACGAACCACACAACAAACTAGCAAACCTCGCATAAAAGACCTGAAAATTTGAATAAGCATTGAATTCCCAGCATTTCAACGCCCCAGACCCAAAAAAATTAGACTTCCCGCACCGCATCGGTTCCATCTTCGACAATCCGATCGCCACTGAGGTTTGCACACCACAACACAGGTACAAGCGAGTATTATGGCGCGTTTCTCGTCTCAAACATTGCGGTGAATACAACCCTCAAGATGCATTTAGTAGATGTAATGCTAATGCAAATACTCTCAGCATGTCAATCCTGCTATCTACTGAAATGTCTCAAAGCACAATCAATGCCTATACCACCGATCATCGCATTGCCGCCAGCCAATACTTACCTTCATAGTCGAGTGGCAGATAGTACACGAGGAAGTGAGAGCCAAGGGCTTCGAGTACAACTACAGGTTGACATGTCTTCGCGACAGTGCTCGCATCGCTGATATCCACTTCCAAATGTTCTTTTACTATTAAACTACCGCGAATCATCTATATCACTCACTGGTCCTTCTTGCGATATATGCAGGATACTCATAATAAAGAGGGTGTAGAGGCCCGAAAGAACGGGCATTTCAGTAAGAACACCAGAGAAGAGGTCGATTGAAAGATTCAGTGGCCAAGTAAGGTCGCACTTTAATTTTAAGGGGGGTATCCAGGTGACGCAGTTAAGGCGTTATCATTTCCGGTGGGAGGATGATTCGCCACAACACTACATGGTTTCTAACTCCGAATCTTCCTGCGTACAAAGCTCGGAATTCTACTCTCTTGCGTCTACGAGAATTTAGTCGATGCACGCTCAGGGCATCGGGTGTTATTACTATGAACAAGCAATTCCCCCGTGCCGCTGAGACCGCATAGCCATCCAAAGAGAGAACGATTCCGGTGTAAAAGGTGATGCTCTAAAGATGAGGCTTTGAGGACAAGACGGAGACTTGGTAGCAGAGGTTCAGTGATGAAATATTTAGAACGTATGGATGAAGAAACGCTCTCTGTTGACGAGTTGCGAGATACAACTGAGTTGACATTGATTTCGGCTGAATAGTAATTCTCCTCGTTAATTGTGACTCCTTGGGTCGAAGGCGTAAAAAGCTCTTAGCAAGTTATGAGCACAGCCTGGAGAGAGACGAGACAAAGTTTCCTACCTCCACCCTCATCTTTGACTTGAGCCTTCCCTTGTTCTGCCAGCCATGTCGTCCATTCATCTATTTGTCGGATATCCACTCTTTTGTTTCCTCATGACACATAGTCGCGCTCGTATCATGCCGCTACGCGTGCATTGATGCGCGCAAAGTCTACTTGTCTAGCGCAAGACGCCGCAATAAGAGTTTGATTGAGTCTTTTGTGCCTTGCCAAGTTGAGGACGCATTCCTGTGTAGACTAAATGCGTCAGGTCGGGGAGGCAGACGTGATGACTCACTTCATCTAAGCTTTCCGACAAGGCTTTGTGATAGCCAGTCTTGATAGACACATTGAATCAAGTCGAGGATCCAGCGCCGCAACGCAACAGGCACTCCCTGTACGACTGCCACATCCTGCACTCTCAATGATGGTCCGAGCGCACGGAATCCGAGGTCTGATGCGTGAACTAATTTCCTTGGATGCAAATTCGGGCTGGTGATATTGAAAAAGGTGTCGTCAATAGACTGATCTTGTATGCTGGTGATGGTCAAAGGTCCCGAATGGCTTGATGTATCCACAAGTCATTCCTGAGTGCTTTCGCATGGATGACCCGCTCGAGAACAAGGTGATTTGGGGAAGCGTTACATCGAGCAGAGATTTCATCGCGGTGATCGGGATGACGAAGGGTGGTGTCAGTGAAATTCATCGGGACTCTCCAGGGGAACGAAAAATAGGGACAATGAAAGGACTCTTCTTTCAGGAAAGATAACGACATGAGTTACGAGACGCAAAGGCAGAGACGATCGACAAGACAGAGAGGTCAAAACGTTCGCGTTAACGTTGAATGACCGTGAACATGTGACATCCTATTGGGATTTTCAAAATCTGGAGAGCCAATTCGATAATCAAAACCTACTACAAAATAGCGGGTATCTTTACGCGTTTCATGTCTGGCTAACGTTACTCGAAGTTTGTACTGTCCAGCTAGCTCTCAATTCAATGGCCTCCCAACCGGTGTATACGACCCTTAATGTTCCCACTGTCACATCTTACCCTTCGGTGAAGTGTTTCCAATGGTCTAGTGATGGTCAAGCATGCTTTGCAACGAAAACCGCCGCCTATATCATGGTACGCACTCAAAGCGCGTCGTAGGTGTATGGATTCACTCTCCAACAGACTCCAGACCATGGTGTGCATTTTGACGCATCGTCAGCCATTAAATCGGTCAAGGAAAGGGACGGCCGCCAAAGTTTACTCTCAATCAGCTGGTTCAGAACTATTATCCCTTTTGAAAAGTCAGACCTGCCGAAATGGCCAGAATACTCTCAAGGTAGACTACATACCCAAATACCGACGGATTGGGGCTCATTACATTAGCCTGGGGTGCTGCATCATTGGGTTCAATTGATGTCGCCTTATGGGATGTCACATTTTCACCGAGCGGCGTGTCTCCAGATTCTGGGTGCGCAACAGTCTGTGCTATTTGAGAAGTCTCACGACCGTCCCTATTTATCAGATGTATCCTCGCAGGTTTAACCTCTAATATGGACCTGACCCTCTGGACAGCGTCCAAAAACTGTCTGAAGGGGGAGTGGGTCAAGGTAAGTCAACCAAACATTATTGAAGGTTGACCAAGCTTTTCATTCCATTTTGAAAGGCATGCGAAGTCACCACCTTTCTCTTGGAAAAATTTGCAGGAGATCCTACCTCAGCGGGACAGACTGTCCAGGCTCTCAATTCCCAAATAACAAGTAAGGTTGGCAATACTTTGTTCAATATTCTGTTCACTCATTCTTTTCAGGCATGACTTGGTCTCGCCAAGCCGATTTTGGGCTGACCCCGACCCCACCCGTTGATGGGTCCCTTCTCATTGTCGGAAATAGAGCAGGTTCCCTCGTGTTTTTGAGGTACGAAAGCAATATAATTTTGTCCTACTCTTTTGACGATATGTAGATACCGTCCCAATGAGACCGTCCAGCATGTCCTGACTGTTCCCGTCATGGAAGCATGGCTCACACACGTGTCATGTTCATCTTGGACTCCAATCAAATCAGGAACCTGCAAGTACATTATTAAAAACCTGTTCTGGGGATCGCCTTAACGTCAAATTCATAGGCGAGGCTTTTGTAGCTTACGCAGCTGCTGACGGAAGCGTCCAGATATCAAGATTAACCCAATCACTCAACATCGAAGCATATCCAGACCCGCCAGAGTTACATATAGCATTTGATGCTAACGAAAAGATTTGTCAGCCAGACAAAACAAATGCTACAGCTTTGGCCTGGGTTGAAGTCACACACAAAAGAGTGCGTAATGTTTTTTTCTCCGATAATAAACCCCTAATTGAATGTCTCTCATAGCGTGTTCTTGTATACTGCAAGCCTGGAAGGGTTTATTTATGGTGCCACCCATCATCAAATTTAGGGTGGTCGGGTCACTTTTCGTACCGATTGAAGACCCAAAAGCTCTCGGTCGGCTCCTCCTGTCTACATCCTGCGTCGGGAATCCAGTATATCGCGAGGTTCGATATCCTGGTTTTGACTTTATTTGACGGGTCCTTTCATGTCATATATAACCTTTCGAGCGAACCGACGATGACTCCACCAACAAACGACAGCTTAGTGACCTCAGAAAAGTTGTCGCAAGCTGTACGATCAGTGTTCGTGCGGACCGAGAATGATGTTGATTTTGGTGACATGAATCGCATAACTGGGCTGACATCTTATGATGGCTCGGACACATTCATATGGATTCAAGAGTCTGTACTTTTTGCTCGTCAAATGTACCTCCGTTCCTAATACTCGTCCTGCAGAGGCTCTCGTCCTTCGGATTTTAGCTACAAACATGATGCCAAGCACCATAGTACCCTATTGGTAGCCAGTTTGTGGAATCATAGTGACGACGATGCCCTTGTCAATGAGCTCCAAGCAGTGTTCGACGGAGCAAAGATCAGTACGTTCTTCCCCAACTCTTGTTCTTCCTGAATTCACGTCAAAACAGCAGCGGGACTAGCGCCCCTTCACCTTCTCCGCCCTTTCTTTTTCCATCTTCGAGACAGGACGAAGCTTCTCACTCTCTATCCTCGAATATTGGAAACCTTAAAGCCACGAAACGACGATCATTCTCTTCTTGTGAATGTACCTACATGGACAAGTATGATGCCTGAGTTGCGGCGAATTTTCAGGACCAGTCTCGTACAGCATCTCTTTGGCTGGGATGTTCTCTTTTCCTTTCGCATGCGTCTGTCCATGGCAGATTTCGTATGGGTACGTAGGCTTCCTATTTGTGTCAGTCTGCCAATTGAATTTTTCATAGAAATACATCGGGGACGAGTCAAAACAAGCTGAGTGTGGACATGTGGCACAAGATCTTCTCAATAAGATCTCACATCGTGTTCTCCGAACTATCATTCGTCATCTGACGAGTGTGGTGACCCTTCTTACTCGTCCGTGTCGGTTCATTCGTGCATGATATGCGTTGCTAACCTACCACGCTTTTTAATTCGCAGCCAACGACCTACCATTTGTACTACGCATGGTAGTACAATCCTTGCTTCCTGGCTCACCGCAGGATCTTTCGGCTGAAGGGAACAGGCTCCAAAACACTTTACAGGCTGTAGTCTATCCTGGCCCACAGGACACACCCGTCACTAATACTTTCAACGAACTTTGCCCCGCATGTAAAGTCGAAGTTCCACTTCAGGATATAACCACTGCCGTTTGTGCTAACGGTCATACATGGGGTACGTTTGGTCCTTCGGCGTCTTTCGCGTGTCATTTAGATTTCTCTCGTAGCTCGCTGCTCAATCACTACTTTCATTCTTTCCACAACCCTGGTTCGGACTTGTGTTGGATGTAGTCGCAAAGCTTTCCTCCCGCTCTCGACACCCAATACACCCGACCATAATTGGCTCCCGGAGGCAGCGCATAGCTGGATCGTCGAAGAGCTGCTAGAAGCAGTTCATCGTTGTCTGTTCTGCAACAACAGCTTTGTTACCGTCCTTTGAGGCTTCGTACTTCCCAAGTCCAAGCATTGGTTCCGTTCGGAAGGGGGAAATGTCCTCGCTCTCACCTCTGATATTGATTCGGAACTCACGTCAACGCAGGGTGGAAAGACCTAAAGAGAAACGGATGGGAGACAGAGTTGTGACTCAAAATGACTGCTGGTAACCACGAATTTTTGAGCCCGTTTGATGTGAGCCCGTTAATGGTGGGAGTCACAAAATAACCAATTTGGAACCCATGCTGTCGCAAATGTGAAGCGCAAACTGGGAGATGGTACAGATACAAAATATTTGGGGCGGAGGAATATATGTTATAGACTGACTGCTTCCGCACCCTACAAAAACTGAGATTCAATGTGATAGAATAGGAGCTGAATGCGTGCTACTCGCTGATACTGACCAGCACTGACTATCGCGCTTTCAGTTTGGCAGGGCTACCCGAGTAAGATTCTGAGAGAAACAGGCGATAATGCTGTCTAAGGCGGACTGCCTTCTTGGGTTCGGCACAAGCCGAGTCTTATGTCATCCCCGATCAAGTTATCTAGGATATCTCCGTTTCCGAAAGGACACCACTCTCATTATCCTCCTATCCTTTGTTTTCACGCGCCATCGTCTCGTAACTTCAATATTTCAGTATGTCCTGGCAAGGTAAGCTTTCTGACTATACATTTGTTTTGAAAAGGCTGAAAGTTCTGCTCAGGCTATGTTGATGAACAACTCATTGGATCTGGCAAGGTTACAAGAGCCGCGATAATAGGCCTACAACGCGGAGTCTGGGCTTCATCTTCAGGATACACGGTACGTCTGCACATTCCATCAGGTCTCTGACCAGAAACTGATTATAAGACACTCGTGTAGTTGACTCCGGATGACGAGGCGGCTCTGATTCATGCTGTCAATTCCCCGTCCAGTGCGCTATCCAACGGACTGCGCTTACGCGGACAAAAGTTCTTCATAGTTCAGAATACCGATCGTAGTCTCTATGGGAAGAAGCAGGTGCGTTTGTTAACGATCGCATGCTTCCAATTTGGTTCACAGATCTGCTCTTCACTAGGCCGACGGTATTGTGGTCGTCAAGACTAACCAGGCAATACTGGTCGCCGAATACGACCAACCTCTGCAAGCCGCTGAAACAACCCCCATCGTTGAGAAACTGGCCGACTATCTGATCAGTGTCGGTTATTAGGTGTTCAGAGGTTATTAGGTGTTCAGAGATCTATAGGGATGTCGCCACACTACCAACAGTATGAACGCTCTATGTAAACTATAAGTCTCCTGCTTTGATGCATCACGACGTCCAACGTTATCGACATGCTGCTTTCTGAGTCTGTCTCATTATCATACAAATTGTCGAGAAGTTATGACGACAATCACGTGATGATCACAAAGCTCAACCTCTTCTTTTCTTGCGGGTTTGACATGCAATGTCTGGATCAATGGATCTCGTCGTAAATGTTCAGTATTATGGGCCAAAGGCGCGAGATATCTACACAGGAAGCAAAAAGGCCATGGACATTTTGAGGGAGGATCTTCTGACTCTGAAGCTCCCGCATCCCAAGAGGGAAAAGACGCTAATCAGGGCTTTGCCAGGCGGAAAGGGGGAGTGCTTATTCATGTGGTCAGCGGTTCCTACCCGAAGTGTGCGTAAACAAACTTGAGATCTTGAACTATCATTAATTAATGAGATTGGTATTGGTATGCCAGGTTCTACACAGGCACTTGTGGACACGGATACATGGGCAGGATGCAGAGGGAGCGCGTCGACGCTTGCTGAAGGAGCTCTCTATGTATGAAAAAGAACCCTTGAAATATCATACACTGCTAACAAAGTGGCTAGTTGTCGGCTCAGTCTACGAGAAAGCCCTAGCGGGACGTACGTCATGTGCCATCTCCAGGCGCAAAGTACAGACTACTTACAATCTCTTGTTTACGCGAAACCTTAGCGTGACGTTGGACCCACAAACCATCGCGTGGCGCACGTGGGGCGAGGCACAGACGGTGCTCGATGACAAGGCTTCAGCGCTCCAGATACCCAAAAGCGAACCAATCGAGCCGATTCTCCCTGATGCAAGTCCTTGACACGTGTTGTTTTCAAGATCTATTTTGAGCTTGATTTTTCTAATTTCCTCAGACTTTTGTTCGAACTCGAGACAGAGACTCTGTCGCGTCATCTGTACCACCACTCCCAGCAGCACTGCCGCATTTGGTAGGTTTCCTCTTGGGACCACTGAGGGCGTTTATGCTGATTTGAGGTTCAGGGGGCACCCACTGGGATTGCGAATAGACAGTCCAACCCTCGGTTTTCAGTATCTTCGTCACAACAAACTACACCCAGGGCACAGTACCTTCCTGCAATAGCGGGTTTCCTCTCTTCTAATATCATTTTCAGTGGCCCATCAAAGTTTTTACCGAATCACCGGTTGTAAGCCGAGTGGCTTCATTTTCGAGATAAAGACATTTAATTTCTGATACCCATTTCATGACAGACCCCTTCACCATCAGTCTGTTCCGAGAGCTCCGACCCAGTCAGTCCCTCGCACCTCATAACCTTCCACTGAGTAACAGGTTATCCAGATACCGCCCGGACTAACTTTTTCAGCACGCTCGTCAAACCTTGTGCCAAACAAAAACATACAGCTCTCCACGACCTCCCGAAAACGCAGCCGTAGCATCAGCCCATACGACTTTCGACGGTATCGGCCACCCCCGCACTCAGGACATCTCCCACATGGGACAAATGGTGACACTTTGAGTAAGATTGAAAGGTTAGAGTCCGAGCTGCAGGTCGTGCGAGAGCAGATAGACGCTAGCCTAGGTCGTGAAACTTCTATCGTTTCAGAACTCCAAGTATTAGGGCACTCTGTGCCTTCACGAGAAACTCCACAGGAGATCGGTACGCTTTTACTCTTCTGCATAAATCTATCACTAGCGTTAAGCCAGATCTAGCGCTGCGGGAGAAGCTTCAAGCGCTTGAAGCACAGCTTCAGGCGGAAACGAGGATGAGAATTGAGGCAGAAACTGCCTTAAATGACTTCAAAAGGGAGTGTAGGGAACCGTTCCTTGTTCCTGCGTTGTATGACGTAGTAGAGTCTATATCGAAGCTCACGACCCAGGTTGTGGGTAGGATCCAGCAAGAAGCGGGGGAAGCTCCAGGATGAGTTTGAGGTAGGATTGAGAAATTGGTCTCGAGTGTTTTTACTACGTAATATTATATCATCAGTTATTGAATTGTTAGCTATATAGTGATGGCTAACAAACGGGCCGACATCCTCATGTCAAACTTCAGGATGCTTGCTACCTTGATACGCCAATACATTCAACGCATTGGCACTCATTCTGGAAACTCCGCCCTCCGATACTAGTTCGCTTTTATATCAGTTGGAAATGGCAATTCTGTCTGAGCCAGTTGACGCAAGAGTCTTGACCCGATATGTTCGAAATCTTTAGGCGTTCCCAGCGTCGAGCCGAAAAACTCAACTTTGAAAATTGAACCTCAATTACCTGGCCTCTACTCAAACTTGAAAATAGCCTTGAATAATTTACTTTCAATCGTTACAGCAAGGGTACAATCATAAGTGCCACTCTTCATAAATTAATCAATCTCAGAGCTACTTACCAAGTGAAGAAAAGGTAGGTATACATACATAGACTATTTTTGTACATTAGAATCTGCATCCCCGTCAAAATAGTACACTTGCAGGACACGACTGCTACAATAAATGATGAGAATCTATCAGTGCTTAGCGGATGTGAGGAAGACTTTCTGAGATCATATGAAATAGTTAAATCACTGTATCATGGTAGCCACCTTGGCTAGCCCATCTTCCACCTCACGGATGGCTCCCATTATCTCAGTGAATCTGCCTTCCATCTCATCAAAAGTCCTATGAATCATTGGCTCCCTCTCCTCATCCGTCCCGCTCTCCAGCCGATCCTCCGCAAGTTGGCTTTTAAACGACTGAGTCAAGTCCAGTGACCGACTAAAACTCAACGACCGCACACTCGTGCTTGTCGGGATACCCAACAACATCATGCTCATACTAGAGCTAGATGCCCCAATCCTCGCAGAGCTAACAGTCGGCGTGCCGCTCCGTCTCGATAATATTGACAACGCTGAGCCCGGACGAGGGGTTGGACTTGGCGGGTCCTCGGAGTCTGTGTCTTCCGACCCTGACCATGCAGCTGGCTGGTTGTGATGGTTCACTAGTATAGGCTTTAAGGGAACCGCAATACGCGAGCGCAGAGACGAAGCAATCTTCTCTCCACTATCGGTACCTGAGGCGGTGTCAACGAGGTTCGGGCCAGGAATGGGTGTGGCAGCTGTGAAGCGTAACTCTTTACGAACAAGTCCTGCATTCGCAGTAGTACTACCGGACCGCAAGAGCAGGCGGGGTTTACGCCCGCTCTCGAGCACCTTTTTACGCGCGCTCATGCCGATGCATTCAACGAGCTGTTTCATCGCTTCCCGGTCCGTGACGTTGCGACGTTCACTCGTACGACGGACTGTTCCCGTGCGCAGGAGCGTCCCTGGTAGTGGCAGACCACTCGGTCGAACCGGTGTGGTGAAGTGGTCGTGCCCACCAGGCCGTGGTGTCGCGTGAGCCGAAAATCGTGGAGTCATGTAGGCAGGGTTCAGGAGATGTGTTGAGAGTATACGCATGGGACGGGGAGTATCTATATATGAAAGGGTATGTCCTTCCCCGAGATCTTCGTTGCTCTGCGAAACTGGGAAGGCATCTGCTGTGGGTCCCCAGCTGAATCCGATGAACGATGCAGTGGCGTCTTCTTCAATGGGGCGAGGAGGGTCAGGAGAAGATTTGGAACGTAGGATGGATAATCCGGGCGGTGTGAATGCATCGGAAGATTGAAACAAGGCTGAGAATGCAAATCCCTGAGAATATGTCTCGTCCTGATTTCCAACAGGAGCAGGGGAAGTCGCGAGATTTGTAGGTTCATTATATGTAAATTGTGGAAGATGAAGATCTGAAGGAGCTTGGTCTATATACATCATTGTCATCAATGATCCAATAATTCAGTGAGGGCATAGACATAGACTTACGAGCTGGTAGGTTAGTCCAGTCAACACCACGGAAGACATGGTGATTAGTTATCTCCCGTATATTTCTTCGCCCGAGACGAAGTTCAGCAGTGTTCAGCACCCTACAAAACAAGTGAGGTGAGCTCCACAACAACAATATAAGATTTTATCCGCTCACCGGCACAGGAAGTCCTGAAACTGAGAAGAGATGGGTTGATTATTATTGAAACGAAGATATTTCTGACAACAGAGTGAGAGTCGTGCCAAAGGATAGCACAGAGGCCAACCTTGTGGTCCATAATCCTTAGATACGTTTGCCTAATATCTTTGGCAAAGAATGGCGCTTGTCCGTACGCCATTTCGTATAACATCGCACCGAGACTCCACCAGTCTGTTTCACGGCCATAACCCTGAGTTTCCTTCAGTTGAGCTGTGTCACCATCGTCCATTTCGAGGACAACCAGTGCTTCTTCGTGAGCTCGGAGGATCTCAGGAGAGATGTAGTCGCATGTTCCACAGGGGATAAAACAGTACCGCTTTTGCACTTTCTGTGCACCAGTGGAATCAGGAGGTAGTAGAGGCGCAGCCGAACCAAAGTCGATCAAAAGGACATGAGCATCTGGCGTTAATACAAAGTTGTGTGGCTTGATGTCACTTGACGGCGACAGGGTCAACGGAAAATGCGTTGAGAGGGGTCTGTAAACCTACCGATGCACAAATCCCTGGGAGTGGCACCAGTGGATCGCACTGACGAGTTGAGGAGCCCACCACATGATATCAGATTCTTTGACCCTGCCATCCAGTGGGCTTGATTCAAGGGCATTCCAAAGATTACCACCCTCCGCGTAATCCATGACAAGGTTTAGATGGGTTTGTGTCTGAAACGCACAAAGAAGATGTGGAACCCATTGCGAGTCAGTTTTGTGCGCTTGTAGCATTATGTCGCGTTCGAATTGGGGTGAACATTGCTATCATTGAGCACTAGCTCAGCGGTGTTCGTACATTAAGACCGAACGAACGCACGTCACGATTTCTGAGTACAAACTTCTTATCGATGGATTTGCGTACATATACGCGCCCGTTGAGATTGCATGTCACAACATAGATCTGTTGAACTCGTCATGAGGTACAAGTTTTCGTACCGGAAAATGGCGCTACGCACCACACCGAACTGGCCGTACTCAAGTGCTCCTGCAACCGTTAGATCCTTATCGCTAAATCGAATTGCGTCGATTTCGTTCGTCTTTGCTTTTCGTACGCATCAAACAAAACGTTATAACAAAGAAAAAACAAATATAGTACCAGTTTTTCCAATAATGCTTTGCCCATGCAACATACGATCAAGAACCAATCCTTCTTCGTCCTCGTCTCCTTGGCGACACTTCAAAAGCGAAGCCAACCGTAGTTTGCGCTGGCTCCATGAGAGAGACATGCATCAGGTCAAGACTACACCACTAGTCGGGCAACGTAAGCTATAGTACTCTTGAAGTTTGATAGGCGTAAACAAATTGAGGTTGCAAATTTTCACAAAGAGTATTCGTGTAGTTCGTATGTCTGCCCCAGGCCTCCAGCCTCACACCGGACACATCACGTGAAGTACGTGATCGTAAACAGCCGTAAAGTGAACACTGAGCTTCCCTCCGTGGCTCCCATGCCCGTAAGGCCTCTTCCCCCCTAAAATTCACTTAAGGCAGTTCCAAGCTCTCTATAATCACGTGTCCATTTTATCATATTCCCCACTTCACCTACCGTGCTCTTAAGCCTCACGCACGTTGCGAGTCCCGCCTCATGCCCAGATACCACGCCGCCGATAAGCCGTGCTTTACGACGCGCTATGGACTTAACATTGATATGCCTTGTAATTCTGCTGTTATTTAACTTATTCAAATTGAATATTGAGATTTTTTATTTCTGTAACCTGAGCTAATTATTTGTCTTACTATAGGTAGAAAATTTAATACAGCTATTGTATTGAAAAACAATGAAGACAACCTGACGGACTCAGCAAGGGAACTTGGTGCGTCAAGTCGGAGTTGAAATTCACAATATTCAGAGAAGCTTTTCTCATGATTGATTCGGATAATTATAAAGCACTTGTAGATTGCCGCGAAGATCAATACGTCATCCCGAGTTTTGAGGCTGATCAAGTTTTGCTTGCTTTAGTTCTAGCTTTCCCGTCTGTTTCGACCAATTTACCAGCTCTAATCGGTATTTATACGGAAGATACAGATAATTGTTGTGATAGACTCGTGGCTGTGGCGGCGGCGTTTCTGGCCAGCGACCGCTTACGAACACATTTCCTTTTATATTCCCCTTTACCTCTCTCGCGTGGAGAAAACCCTCGATCTGTGCTGTATAGTTATTCAGCCACCGACTAGGGGTTAGTAAAAGTATCACTACCATTTAATAATACCCTCAGTTCTATTCTACAGACTGAGGGTATGTCGACCTTACTTGTCCTACTTAATCTTATGCTTATCGATTCCTGTAGACACGATACTTAGCTCGTTCTACAGGTCAATATACTGAGTTCTATTCTACAGACTGAGGACACGATACTTAGCTCGTTCTACAATAATTGGCCGTAAGATGTAGACCCCGATATCAAGGCACAGCCTGTCATTCCCTAAACGTTACTGCGATCTAACACTATATTTTTCACATTCAGCCATATTCCTCATGGATACATTCTCACCGACAAGGAATAGATTATCTACCCACCCGTGCCTTCGAGTTGTCGATATAATCACCTTGATCTGCAATATCCTCCACTTAGACAGAACGAAGTCTAAAACCACACATCTCAGAGACTTAACAGCGATGGCGGCTACATGCCGTGCTTTTGTGGGACCTGCGAACAAGTTACTCTGGTGCGAGATGGATTATATGGTGCCATTTTTTTGATGCATGTCGGCGGATCTTTGGAGGATCACAAGGATGAATGGTGTACGTCAAATTGTAAGAATCTTCGGGTTTTACCCACAACCAAGTTGAGTCTGACTCTGGAAGGTATTTTGCCGAGCTGTCCTATCCTCTGATGTGGATGATTTTTTGGTGAAATCGAAGCTCGTAAAACAATTGAATATCTCGTCAGATTGTCAAGTTTATGACCGATATTCTAACCCACGTCCACAAGTATCCTTGGAAGCGTGGCAGGAGTTGGACGCTGCCTTTGGAAACGCCCAGCTTCAACGGCAACAACGATCATCTATCGTCACATTGGTCCATACTTATCGGGGTCGCGCGTGCGTGTAGGTGACCTAGGTGGTGCCGAAAATGAGACACTTGTTTCCTCTTTATCTGATCGCTATCCCGAACTGTCCCTCCAAGAAATCGTCAGTTTCTCCTGTTCACCACCAAGTCTGGTATTCAAGGGCATACGTGGCCCGCAAAATCTTCGGCATTTGAAAACAGCACAATGTGAACTCACTCCCGAAACTTTCAATTATCTCACGGAGCTTCTACATCTTAAGTCGTTATCATGTCAACTCTCCGTTATCTTGCCTCCCTCTCCGAATTCATCAGATCAGCGGGTATTCGAAGCTCTACGGACTCTATCTTTTCGCGCCGATACCAGAACAGTTATAGACCTCCTCAATCTATTACAAAATGCCAAACTCGAAAGCTAGTCTGTACTTGGATCATGAAGTGACAAGAGCTGACGAATGAAGGTCCCTCACCCACTCCTTGATGATGAATGTCTCACATTCATCCCTGATTCACCTGACCCTTTGGAATGGCTTATCTGGTAGGACGTTGTATATTGATGGACGGTCGGGACCCTTTCCTTCTGGTTTCCTTCGTCCTCTGTATATGTTCAGCAATCTACAAGGGATGCTGATGGGTTCGGATAGTGTTATTAACTTTGTTGAGCATGAGTATAAGAGGGAGAGGGCGCTGGCGCTGAGTGGGGATGAGACAGAGGGAGAGGGTGAAGAATGACTTGGATTCGGGACTATACTTTGGAGTTGGACCATTCTCGTTTTGGATAAGTTTGGATTTGGCTGGATCATTCTATTCCTATGTGTACTACTCTATGCATACATTGACTGAGTCAAAATTCCATATCTTGCGAAACTGAGGAAAGGACTTGAGATCATGCACCTTGGAAAGAACTTGAGATCCCTGACGGTACGGCATGGATTACGGACGTAAACGGTAGTATATGGTATACGACATCTGTCACTATGTATAGGTGATATGGGGCCTGTCTCTGTTAAAAAGATAGATGGATAATCATCCTATGCCGAAAACTGTAGGCGCGAGCTGCCTGAGAAGAAGATATCAGATATCACCAATCACGCGTACCATGGCCTCTAACACAACATTGAATGCCTCGGAGACGTGATAGTCTAAAGACAAGCCACAACAAAAAGTCGATGTTAGGATCAAGGTCATATAACGTGCCAGAGTTATCATAAGTAGTACCCCTAGTCGACACGCCTCCATCACCTTCCAATCTCGTCTTGTCCAATTAAATAATCACATTAATCCTCTGTTTCACTTTCGTCCGAGAACGAGTTAGTTTCGGCTCTCCGAGTCGCTTGGCCAAGGTTAGGTATTGCCTGTGCGAAGAAGGTAAGTATATAACAGACTTGAAAGAAGGACTAGAAGCTGACGGTAAGATTCGCGTCCAGAATTGGCGGTTCAACTTCGTTTAAGTACTTGTGGACGAAGTAGAAATGCTGGTTTGACGCCGGAGATCCAAACAAGAGATTGGAGGTGGTGACGCCAGGTTCAGGTCTCCATGAATCAATATCAGGACGAACACCTTGCTGTTTATGAAGGTTGTGGAAAACCATAAGAGGGGTTCCTTGAACAACGCCTTGAGGGTGAGGAGGGAGTCTAAATCTGGCGTTTTTACCCCTCGACCGCTTGCCCCCGTACTTCTTCTTTTCCATCTCTTCTGTGAACTGGAGGTAACTCGAAAATTCCCCTTCTGCATGTTTTCGAGTAATAATGCCAAGCCGCCACCATTCTCCTACCCCTAGGATAACAAGTACGGTGTCCAGGCCGCGGAAATCCTCTCGATTAAATGCAACTGCCGCTTGATCTTGTGCTTCTTCCCATGCATCCAAAAATAGGTGATCGAGGTCCCATTTGAAGTCTTCCTCATGGCGAAGATTGCGACAAGGCACTGACTTCAGTTCGATCAAGACATGTGGAAACGCATATTGGAAACGCATATTGTACCAGTCGGAGAAGGAAGAAGGGAACATGGGAAAAGACGCAGATGCTCGATCATTCAACCGATTGATAGCGCGGACGCATATGATGAGGAAGTCAGGACGTCGCTCGGCGTCTCTACCGGATTCCGTTTCCAAAGAGGTGTTCGCATATGCCTCTCCACGATGTACATTTGAGTCCCTTTTCTCAACATAGAGAGCCATTTGGGGAGCAACACAGAGGCTGGTATGGTCGTAAACAAGATGCCCGAGCACTGCATTCCAAAAGGCATGAAAATGATCTTCAGTTCGTCGGCGATTAGCTCTCCTGCTATACCCCAAGGTGAGCATTAGCATCAAGGAGTAGGTTTCGTTAGGTCGAGCCTGTATTCCTGGTAGGACAAAATTAGTGCGGTCCGGGTTCAAAGGCGCGTTCATGGTGGACTACGTGCGCACTAGAGGTTGCCTGAGCTTTAGAAACCCCGATAAAACTTTGGTAAACTTATGTATCCCAGCTTCGTGTCGGCCACGCCGATATCAAATATCGAAAATCTGATTCAAAATGACACACGCACTACTGTTCCTTCGTGTTGTGGCCACACTGATTACCCGCATGACCTTCTGGCCCGCATTTCTCATTCGAATGGGGAAACATGACGGTCACTGTTTCCAAAACAAGGCAAATCTTTTGTTCCTCCCTGTTGCTTGGTTCAGGGGTCCCTCTCCTCGCTGATTACCGAGATGAAACGAAAACGACTTTTCGCTGAGGTCGACCACCGCAAAATAGCCTCAGATAGGATAAGGAGACCCTTTGATAGTCATGACCCTCGGTTCCGAGGTGTTTGTGCGGTTGAACCAGTGGCCTAGTCTGTGGCTGCTCACCGGTCTACAATTTGATTCGCACAAAGCCGCGCATCTTGTCCGAGTCGCACAAAACCGCGCATTTTGTCCGACCATTGTTCGCCCAGGATCTGGTTAATTTTCGGATGACCGGACATCCCGGCAGGTTGGCGTTAGCCAAGTTTGGTCATATTTGGGTGGTTGGAGACATCAATAGAAGCGTTTATAAAGTTAAACCAAACTTGTCGCCAGCTGTACTTCGCCGCTCTTGAGACTTCCAGCTTTTCGCAGTTCAATAACAATGGCTCAGATAATGCCCTCTATTCCAAGGTCAACACTGTACTCTGTCATTCCATAGAATTGCAACTAACCCTTCTTCTCAGTAGCTCGCCAGATGAACTCCCACCGCTTCGAACACGTTATGGTGAATTCAAAGTGTTTGGGTGGGATTTCGATGATGAAGAAGTCATCAAATGGGCCGAGGAACACGGACACCCGGACTCGGACATTGTCAATGCCCTTACCAGACTGCGGTGGAAACTCCCTTTCATACGAATTGGCCGCGGTCGAGACGAGACCTTTGGAGACAAGCCTTATAGAATCTGCTTGATCGTTGCGACCAACCGGTCTGAAAAGGACCGACAGAGGGCGTTAGATAAAGAGCTTATAGAATCGTATCGCGCAGTCCATGGATGGGACAGGCCACCGCGATGGCTCGATTATGTACCGGCCCCGAGCTGATCTATAGGTTTTCAAGGTACATTGCTCTAGGTATGGCCTTTTTGAACTGATTAATTGGACTCTCTTGTTCAATTAGGTTCGAATTATCAAAGTTTTTTTGATGTTGAAAATATCCGGAGTCAATTGTATCTAGGAAGTCATGTATGCCTAGCAACTGGGAAGTTCATTGTTTGAGGAACTCATGTGTCTCTTGTTATCACCTATTTTATGCTTTCCTTATACATATTCTAGTGAGAACTATCTGGATGCTTTACGTCTGCGTCATTTGCGACATGAGAAGTGATGGGATCGGCGCAACTGAAGTCGAACGGCGTTGCCATCTGAGAGTCTCTGCCCGTATACCTTTGATGATTACTCTGTCTTGCTTTGATATTCACGGGAGGACACTGGCCATGGCTATGCGCCTGGCACACTTGACGCAAATCCATGGACATCGAATGCTGAGCGATCCAGTCGATCGCTCGCTGCTGTGATGCGATCATGCGGACCTTCACTTCGCTCAATTGCCCAATGTCACGCAGATGGCTGGATGAGTTCCACCAGGACGTCTGTTGATCTCGAGGTCAAGACGACGACGCCACAGGGGGCGGGCGACACCGCCTAGGATGAATTTGACGAGCACAAGCACGGTAAATGGTAGCGCGTGGAAGAAGTCGGAGATCCCGTTTTGGTGTATACTCTTCCGTGCTGACTCTAGCTGTGCTTGACAAGTTATGTATCAAGGTTTCCACAAGAGAGCCCACTGCAGAGGAATGAATGAATGAATGAATGGTTTCTATTTATACCGCCGGCAAGCCGCTATGCAGGGCTAAGAGGCGAGGGTAGTGTCTATCTCCCGCACTGCACCAAGTTATTAACTGATAGTCTATCTATCTGCCGGCGTTTTTTGTAGCTTTTTGAAATAGAACTCTCTTCGTGTGGTTTTTTGGTGGCGTGTGGTGTGAGCTGGGTGACGTCGCGAACTCCTCCCATTGAAAAAGTATGTTTGGGGTCTGGTCGAGTTACCTTGGGTTGTGGCCACTGCAGAGGAATTCAGAACTTTGTGGCGAAGTCGCGGAAGATTAGCCGTTTGACTCTTGCACAACGATATTTCCCCTAGAAAGACGAAGCAGCCCGTTAAGGCCGAATTTACATGCCGTGCTTTTGTGGGACCTGCGAACAAGTCACTCTGGTGCGAGATGGATTCTATAGTGCCATTTTTTCAATGCATGTCGGCGGATCTTTGGAGGATCACAAGGATGAACGGTGTACGTCAAATTGTAAGGATCTTCTGGTTTTATCCACAACCAAGTTGAGTCTGACTCTGGAAGGTATTTTGCCGAGCTGTCCTGTCCTCTGATGTGGATGATTTTCTGGTGAAATCGAAGCTCGTAAAACAATTGAATATCTCGTCAGATTGCCAAGTTTATGACCGATATTCTAACCCACGTCCACAAGTATCCTTGGAAGCGTGGCAGGAGTTGCATGCTGCCTCTGGAAACGCCCAGCTTTTCCAACAACGGTAACAACGATCATCTATTGGTCTATACTTATCGGGGTCGCGCGTGCGTGTAGGTGGTCTAGGTGGTGCCGAAAATGAGACACTTGTTTCCTCTTTATCTGATCGCTATCCCGAACTGTCCCTCCAAGAAATTGTCAGTTTTTCCTGTTCACCACCATGTCTGGTATTCAAGGGCATACGTGGCCTGCAAAATCATTTGAAAACAGCACAATGTGAACTCACAATTATCTCACGGAGCTTCCACATCTTAAGTCGTTATCATGTCAACTCTCCGGTATCTTGCCTCCCTCTCCGAATTCATCAGATCAGCGGATATTCGAAGCTCTACGGACTCTATCTTTTCGCGCCGATACCAGAGCAGTTATAGACCTCCTCAATCTATCACAAAATGTCAAACTCGATGAAGCTAGTCTGTACTTGGATCATGAAGTGACAAGAGCTGACGAATGGAGGTCCCTCACCCACTCCTTGATGATGAATGTCTCACATTCATCCCTGATTTACCTGACCCTTTGGACTGGCTTATCTGGTAGGACGCTGTATATTGATGGACGGTCGGGTCCCTTTCCTTCTGGTTTCCTTCGTCCTCTGTATGTGTTCAGCAGTCTACTTTGTGTGCCTCAAGGTATCGACCTCGAGGATGCCGATGCTGAAGAGCTTGTAAACGCATTGCCTTGTTTACGGGAACTTGATCTTAACGGCAGAGCTACGTTCTTTTGGAAACCACTCAGACTCACACTTGCCAGTATCTCTCACATCGCGCAATTTTGTCCACAACATAGGCAGCGTTCATCCAATAATTGATGCAACAAAGCTTGACAGTATACCCCGTCCGAAAATAACGAACGACAGCTCTGTCAGCCTTGATTTCGGCTATTCGCCTATCAATAACAGCGACACCTCCCTAGTCGCCTCATTCCTACGTCAAATGTTCTCGAAGATCAATTACGTGGGCGGTTCTTACGGATTCAAATATGATCCTGACGCGATAAATCCACGACACGACATTCACTACCACCACCGTCCTTGGGACTACGTTTGCCGATCTGTGTTACTCTGAAAAAATTCTACATGTCTGTAGAAGGCATGTAGAACGAGGCATGTCAGTACGAACTGTTTCAACTATGGTGTTCCGGCTCCATAAGTAACTTATTCTCGAATTATTTATTTCTAGGATACTCCTTGTAAACTTGGTATTTGTAGTTTTCGTCATCCTTAACATCTCAACAATTTACCAAATGTGATGTGGTCTTGACCCTAACAATCATACTGTGAGCGAAGCATTCTGCATGTTAATTTCAGGCTTCGTCAAACAGGTATCATTCGTAACCCCGGCGCTCATGTTGGACATCAAGCTCAGGACGTCAATACTATCCTTGACTCTACACATGTGGCGGCGGCGTTTCCCTCGGCTCGCTTGCTTCTCGGATATCAAACCAATTTCCTTTTCAGTCTTTCCTCTTACTTCCAATCATGGTATGCTCCTCTCTTGATCTAATAGTACCAGCCACACGTTCCATTTGTTCTAGTTTAGAAAACCTTCAGTTCTATTTCGTGGACCGAGGGTGTGTATCATTTACTGATACTCGTCTTTCAATACTTGACCCTTCCTGTAGGACCTTGTTCTTATGTTAGTTCTACAGGCCAAACAGAGTTCTATTTTGTGGACTGAGGATCTTGTCCTTATGTTAATTCTACACTGACCATTCTACAGACATCTCCCATGTATACTTCATCACTGGAATAAATGCAACCCGGCTAATAACTGGCGAGAAAACATCATATGACAAAGAAAATGGCCGGCTTGATTCATCATCAGCTCAGCACGATCCCTTCAGTACTCTGGACAGTTGAAATTCAACGTTCAATAACGTATTCAATCTCAGGCCTCAGAACTTGATTGAGTTCTTTGCTTGACTTGATGAGCAGATAAAATATAGGATGTAGAGCATGGCTTGCAGATCATCAAAAGCTATTATACTCAAGTGCGATTGTGCTTGTCCTCAAAATCAAGATAATCAGGAAATGATGCTTAGCAAGAAATCCAGTGGCAGCTGTATATCACCTCTAACTGTGGGTCAAAAAACTGCCCCAATGATTGAATATTTTGTTTGATTTATTAATAAGTGAGTTCTTGTCCAAATAACATGATCTATACATCATTACAAAGCCAAAATGCAGTTGTATGTCATGTGATTTTCTACAATTTTTTGCTCAGGTAATTGTTGCACACCATGTGAATGTTTCCAAAAAGGCCAAACATTGGGGCAGTTTTTTGAGCCAGTGTAGACAAGGCAGTGAGGGGCAATAATGGGATAATCTGTTGCCACTTGTCCAAAGATGGATACAAGACCCAGGAACAGACCCCAAAGATCTGCATGGCTATGATCCAGACAAGTTTATAAGGTTTGCCAGGCAGTTCTTTCTTGATAAGAAAAACTCTTCCAAGCCCTGCCTATTACATGGTGATATGACTTGGATGCCAGTGGTTGTGATCACTCCTGCAGATGACAACAACACTGAGGAGACTCCAGTGGATGCACGGCCTGCCCTGCAGCTACCACTGGGTGACATTACCAATCAATGTCTCCTTTCGCCGAGTGATGCTGAGCATCTGGCTTTTAATCCAGTTCTCAAACCTGGACCTCATATCAAGCTTTCTGTGCCACCAAAACAAGCAAAGCATGTGTTGGGAAACATTCCACTAAGCTGCACAGCTTAGTGAAATGTTTCCCAACATAAAGTAAACCCAACCAACCTAGAAATGTGGCAGATCGACCCCCATCAGTGGCAATATCCTGGCATGATGCCTTTGAGCCCAAATTCAACATGGGTTGGGAAAAACATAACAAGTGCATGGTTACCAACCCTGAAGTATCCAGGACAGAGGGGGGTATTCACCAACCAGATGGGTTGGGTTTACTATATGTTGGGAAACATTCCACTAAGCAACAGCATGTCCATAAGGAGACTAATGGCATTGGTAAGGAGACTAAGGGTGTTGATAAGGAGAACAAGGGCATCAATTAGGAGAACAAGGGCTTTGATAAGGAGAACAAGGGCATTGATGGTAAGAAGAATCAGGGCGTCAATAAGGAGAATGAACGCTGATTGTGCTGACTTGCTGCCTAGCTGCCATGCAGGAAACAACCAACAAGACCAGCCAGATAGGGTAGCTAGCAAGTAGTAGCATTACGTGTGTGTGAGGGGAGTCAAGCAAAGTCCCAGAAACCTGTTAAGATGATGTGAAGTCGGGGTTGGTAAGGAAGTGGAAGTAAACAGTAAGAAGTAATGGTACGGCTGTTAGTGTTGCTATCAAATTGCAGTGGTGAGAGATCTGTGAATCAAGACCCAGAAGGTTGTTAAGAGGTGAAGGTGGAGTTAATGGGAATATACAAGTCGCTAGCTGTAGGTGCTAGCGTTAATGAAGGCTTGACTAAGGCACCCATATGGTGCTTAACAAAGGCAAAACTAGGGTGCCCATATGGTGCTTAGCAAAGGTGACGAGTGTTAAGTTTAATGATACCATTAAGCTTAGAGATGAGTGAGAGAGGACTGGACTGGGTAGACCCAAATCAGCCAGTAGTGAAGCAAGAGCAAGAAGAGATCTGAAGTGTGGGACTAGACTCTGGTATGATTCAATGATGATTAGCTACTGACAAGGCAGTATTTCTAGGTACATAAGGTAGCAAAAGGGGAAACCAGTAAGAGATAGTAAGCATAGCAGTTGCATGTGATAACACATGATGGAGGCCACTATTGAATAGAAAAAATTGTAAGTAATCTGAGAAAATTGTAAGTAGATCAACAAAGAAAATTGTAAGTAAAAACAAGAGAAGGAAAATAAATTTATAATTGGTGGGCTTGTCACAACCCCGCCATCTCTGGACCTCCATACGCTGCCCCGGCCCCGACACACACCTCCCCCACACCCCTTGTGCACCTCCAGGACCGCCAACAACCTCCCAAAGCTGCACTGGCAACACCCGCGGCCATCTCCGAACAGATCCCCGGCCATCACCGAACCCCGGCATCCCGGCCGACATGCTTCCCTGTCACCGGACACACCCGGACCCCCGGCATCCTGG
Organism: Termitomyces sp. MG145; assembly: GCA_003313055.1. Lineage (NCBI taxonomy): Eukaryota > Fungi > Basidiomycota > Agaricomycetes > Agaricales > Lyophyllaceae > Termitomyces > Termitomyces sp. MG145. The sequence continues at coordinate 587 of QGOB01002724.1, read as the reverse complement.
CCATCACATAACGTTCCACAACATTCCTCCTGCGAACCGCCGGCATGTCACAATGCCACCTGCTTCTGTGGCGCCGAGGGGCGCCACCACCGCGCACCGTGACCGTCGACCCGCCCGACACAAGCCCGCCGTAACCCGCGCCAGCACGCCCCGACCACTACCACGACCCCGGGGCTGGGAGTCAGTCCGGGGACTTAGCCGGAGTAATCAGATGTCTCGGTCCCGGCTAGAATCCTACCCGGGACCTAGCGGGAGGGTGGTACATAAACCATAGGGTAGCCTACGAGTTGGGTAGTCTTGATATTAACCGTAGTTCTCCGTATTTCCGTGTCTCTGTCTCTGTCTCTATCTCAATTTCAATCTATTCTCTTGCCTCTCTCTCTCTCGTCTCGTCTCTCGTCTCTCGTCTCCATGCCTCGTTCCGTTCCGTGACTCATTTCTCCTTTCTGTTTCTCTTCCTGTTTCTTTACCTATCTCCCCCGCTCCCATGCTCCCTTACCTGGAGCACTTTCTACTTTGCGCGTGGCACTACTCGTACCCCGGAGCGTCCGGACTTTCCCCAGACCACTCGTAGCTGTACCCGGAGC